>JAADWP010000580.1:0-19150 GCA_023336215.1 Globisporangium iwayamae
ACCAGTCCCAGAACCTCTCGGTCGCAGCCTGCCTCACCGATGCTACTCTCCAAGCGACGAGCGCGACTCGATCGTTCTTTGCAGCGCATGCCGACAGTATTTGCCAGGGGCCGACGTCGAGTCTCGGACTTGTGTCTGACACCCCAACGAAAGCGACGATCGAGATGTGCGACGGTGTGGTCTTCCGCCAGTGCCAGGTGACTCTAGCGGGTGGGACGGTCACGATCGGGATCTGTTTTCGTAGCAGGATGCAAGTGCTGACGTGCACGCCCGACCCAAACAAGATTACGCTGCGCAGACCGCAAATCGCGAGGAGAATCGGTTCGGTTTGCGATCCTGCGGTTGAGAAGTGGCTCGGCTGCGATTCTTGAATGCGAGGTGCAGGACTGTTTACGAAGTAAGGTGCGGACGATCAACATCCAACCAAGTACACGGTACATTCACATGGGGACCTACAGCATTTGCATCAGCCAGCTCAACACACTTGCTACGGGTACAGAGCCAGCTGGACTAACATATATGGAGCATGAGACTGACGGATCTTCCCTCTTGGAGGTAATCACTTTTTGTACTATATATCCGTGCAAGCGGTGATATGCTATTCATGGCTGAGGCAAGAAGTACTTTCTCTAGCAGCACTTCGCTGTCATGTTTAGCACAGTTGGCACAGCAAGAGTCCCAAGCAACTGAGCTGGCGTAGCGCTAAGTATGGACACGAAACCAAGGCAGCTTTCAAGTGATCTGAGCACGTGAATAGATGGGTTGTAAACTCTCAAGATTGAGCATTGCTCTGAACACAGCATCAAGACCATCGCTGAAGAAGCAACGAAGTATGTTCGTCAAGGTCAGCAAGTGGCGCCCTCCACCTCGAATCGGAATCCGGAGCCATGCGGTTGTCCCTGCTTCGCTACCAGCGTCGTCACCCAGCTCACATGGACCGCCCCGTGCTGCATCCAAGCCAGTCGCCGATCGCGAGGGGATCACGCAGCTATCCTTCTTGAAGGCGTTTGGTGTGCTTGGAGTGCCACTGCTATTCATCGTGACGGTCTGCATTGCATGGACGAGTTGGCTGATTCTGCTGACGATTATGCCCAACTGGACGGCAAACCAGCTCATGAACACAACCGAGTTCGACGACGGCAACTTCTGGCTGATCATCGAGTCGGCTCCGCAGATGACAGGCCTCAGCTTCGCTGGGCAGTCTGTCGTGATGCTGTTCTACGTCTATGTACTGCTCAAGATGATTTTTTGGAGAGACAGTGAGTCGACCACGACTTGCCGCATCTTGATTCGCGTGGAGACGTGGAGAGAATCACGAAAGCTGATGCAGGCTTGTCCAGCAGCCGTCGTACAGCGATGCAACAACATGCTCGCATTCTGGAATGAACTGACGGGCTTTCAGGGGAAGAATCGCAAGTTATGGGTACGTGTACACAACTCATTCGTTGCCAATGGACCGCTCGAATAAAATTCTTACCGCACCTTATTGGCAATTTCTCTGTTGCGTACAGAATATCTGGCTCAAGTGCATCGACTTGACACTACAGACCGTGACGCTCACCAAGATGCTTCAATCCGGATTCCCACCGGCGCTGAACTACGGCTACGTCATCCTCGTGGCTACCAACTCGGCCTCGTGCATCGCGACAATCTGGCTTGGGCATCGCAACTCAGCTTTCTCGGAAGTGCTTGTCGACTCCATGTACGTGCATCATCTCGCATACTTTCTGCAGCTTGCTGCCGCCGTGCTGAGATTTGTTGTGGTTTGTGCAGCTTCGATCTCCTCGTCGCAATCGTGTTCCCTATCATGGTGCTCGCGTACTGCTACTCCAATTTCGACTTTGACCGCGAGGCGCTCATCCTCAACTTGGCGATCTTCCCCATGGGCAGCTTCGAGCGCCAAGCTCGACTGATGGCGAATCCCTCGGAGATCTCGCTCTTCCGCACGAGCTTCGACTCACTCCGGATTCTCACGCTCACGGACTTTTGCCTTCGCATTGGGATCAATCTCTCATTCTGCAATCGGCTCAAGCGTGTGGTCGAGGTTCAAGTCGCAAGAAGTAAACGAGCTGTGCTCCATTCTCAACCGCGAGCTTTCTCGTCGAAGTGTCAAGCGCTGGTTCCGAGATACATTGTCATCCCTTTTGCAATTTTCAGCGCTCTCGTCGTCGCTTTCACGCATGTGTCCATGGCTGCGTCCGCTTCCGCGTGCGCTGCGTACCCCGAGTGTGTCGTGTACGCCCACAGAGTCTTCACAGGCGACTTGTGTCCGTGCATCACTCTCATCGATGTGGACAAAACGCCAAAGTCGCTCGAAGCGTGGACAAACCCCGTAGACAAGACCGATGTCGTCAAGCTTCTCGCACGATCTAGCGACCTCCAGGTGCTCCAGCTGATCAATCGGCGGCTCTTGGAACTACCAGTCGAGTTGCAGCACTGCACAAATCTGAAGCACATGTGAGTTACAGCATATATTTTTTTCAGCACATGAGCACTATGACAAACTCTCTTTCCCCGTTAGCACGCTGCTCTACGCAGAGACGCAGGCCCTCCCACCATGGACACAGCACTTCAAGAAGCTCGAATACTTGTAAGCACCCGCGTGGCCTAGCTCCGACTGGATCATAGCTGACCTCGGTACGGGTGTTAATCTCACGTGGATCGTACCGTTTTTTTCTGTAGACATATTGAGGGGAAGCTCGGTTCGCCAAATCTGCAGAGTCTACCTGACGACCTCTTCTCGGAGATGAGCTCCCTGGCGTGTGTCCATCTCGGTGTTCACCCTTTTCTTCCCAGACTTCCTTCGTTCGATGGACTCACCAACTTGAAGCGAATGACGATCGCGTACCTGTTCTCGATCACCGAGCTCCCATCATTTGCACCGTTGAAGCGGTTGGAACGACTGGAGCTCGTATATCTGCCGGCAGTGCGCAGTTTCCCGGACTTGACGCCGGTGGTGGAGCATCTTCGTTCCGTCAATGTCTTCCGTCCCAACCAAGTGTGCTGCAACGGATTCATCGGCACATGCGATCTGTCCCACCCTTACTGCTCCACGAATCCAGAGATGCTTATCCCCCAAGTCACATGCATCTCAGAGTCCGACACTCATCTCCGCGCGACCCCAAGCACACAAAAGATCTTTCACGAGCATGCAAACTCGGTCTGCCAACTGGCATTCGCGACGTACACTGAAACGCTGACGCGAGAGACGATTGACATGTGCGAGAGCGTGCCATTCCGAAGCTGCCATCTGACAAGCACTCTGCCAAATGGCACAGATGTCGTCGAGCCGGGAATCTGCTTCAACGCGCGCATGCAGGTGCTCGCCTGCTCGCTCGACCCGCTCAAGATCCAGCATCGGCGGCAGCAGATCCTTCTCGGCATCGATCAAGTTTGCGACCCGGTGGAGGAGAAGTGGCTGGGGTGCAACTCGTAGCCCACACGAACCTTGGCGTAGCAGCGCAGCTGCACAATCGAGGCCTATACTTCGTTCACAGCGAACTTGAAGATCGACGGCACCGTGAAGCTGTCGAGACCGTTGCGGGCTGTTCCGACAGACTCGACGTGCTAGCAGCAGCGACCGCTTTCACGGACTCGTCTTGTTGCACCCGAGCCACCATTC
Source organism: Globisporangium iwayamae (assembly GCA_023336215.1). Taxonomy (NCBI): domain Eukaryota; phylum Oomycota; class Peronosporomycetes; order Pythiales; family Pythiaceae; genus Globisporangium; species Globisporangium iwayamae. The sequence goes on from JAADWP010000580.1 coordinate 3,623, forward strand.
ACTCTTCAACCAACCGCGAGTCCGGCAGCATTCATCTCGTGTGCGCGGCTCTTACCTGGCGCGAGCTGCTCGCACAGGCGCACAAATGCGTCCGCCATCTTGCAGTCTAAGTGGCGTCGTCATGAAAAGGAAAAGCGCGTCCATATGGCTCTTCGTCATATCCTTCCTGCGGTCCACGTCGATGCTGAAGAGCGGGAAGCTCAAGTTCTTGGCCATTCCGAGTCAGTCGTTCATATCCGATGCTGCAGGCTCGTCGTCCTCAGACTCGTCCGACAAGTAGTCGCGGATGACCATCTCCGACTTGAGCAGGCTGTGCCAGAGTTTCTTCTTGAGCGCCAAGAACCTAACGAGACGAAGCAGGCACGCGATGACCGACGCCAGCGCCCTGAGCGCCAAAGAGATTTGTCTATCGACTTCATTACGAGCTCGCCCGATGCGGAAGATGAGTGTGAGTGAATCACGATGTCAAGGACTGATGATGACATACATAAAAAATGATTATTCAGCAAAAAAAGAACAATTCTACTATTTATTAGAAAATCGTAAACAAATCCCTTCAGAATCACTCGGTTTCCATCGAGCTCCCAAAATGCTGTCATGATTCATCTCATGATTTCGCTTCTCTTGCTTGACAAAAGCAAACTACTGAAACGGCTGCGCATTTGAAAAGCTCCTTGATAACCCACGCCCGCCCGTGATGTGATGTGATGTGATGGCTCACCTGTGCAGCTCTTCTACGTGCCGATAGACGCTCACGCTGCTGTCTGTAGGCTTCTGTTACTTACCATGACGACCAAGCAGACGCTGCAACTGCGCCACCAGCTCTCGTGCAGCGGTATCACCATCCAGGCGGCGACCTATGACGCGACGCGCCACCATGTGCTCACGTACGACTCGAATGTACTCGCAGCGCACACGCTGCGCCTCTTCTCACTGCGCAGGGAGATCAAGAGCATCAATCTCTTCGACGAGGTCAACCCAGTGTCAGCGCTACCGCAGAAGACGAACAGCTCAGTGATCGACTCAAAGAACAGCGCAAAGGACGCGGACGCAGCGCTCGTCCCTATTATCCACGCGCTTTCGCTCGAGTACTCACAGACAACGGACGTGTACATTTGCGTGTATACAGCACAGTGTATCCCGTTGTCACGCGCCAAGTCGAAACGCCAACTGAGCGACCAGGAGGAGGGCCAGGCGACGTACAACGTGCTCTTTCTTGAGCCGGCATCGCTCAAAAAGCTCGTCCACTACCCGGGGCCGATCAGTCACCGACTCCGCTGTGTGTTCTTCGACGAAAGCTCGGATCGCCTGGTGCTCGCTGTTCACAGGAAATCGAGTGAGGCGAGTCGCAGTAACAGCCTCGACAGCAGCGGGATGCTTGGTGTCAAGAACCGCCAGCCTCAGAGCGAGTTTGCTCCCAGCGGTGAAGGATCAGGCGAACTGGGTGGCGACGGTAATGACGCAGAAGAGACCAAGCGCGTAGTGCTAGCAGCGGGTGGTCCGATGTACAACCACATTGATATTCTGCAAATCCTCAAGCGCGAATTCAAGCCCAGCAGGCGGAATTCTCAGCCAGCGACAGTAAATGGCTCAGCAGAAGCGAAAAACGAGAAGTCACCATTAGAGCCGACGCAGCGGGTGATGCTGTGTATCGAGAAGACTGGACCGTCGCTGCTGCACTCGGAGACGATCAGTCTGATCTGCGGCTCGAAGCGACTGACGCGGCTGTTTGGGGTCGGCTATGCGTCTGTGGGTGGCGGTTCGAGCGCTGGAGTCGAGAGTTTTCTCGTCGAGTGGAGGGAGAGTGCAGAGCAGAAACTGGAGCTGATTCGTCGCGTGATGCTCCACGATCTCATCACTGCGCTTACGCTCTCGTCGTGTTCTTCGTGGCTGTTTATTGGTCACGAGAGCGGCGCGCTGCGAGTTTGGAATGTCAGTATCGCGTCGGGGTCTAAGAAGAGAGCGGGGCGCTATGGTCTAGGAGCGTCGCCGCTGGAACCAGAGCTGTCTATGCGGCATGGACATCCCGTCAGCTCGCTTCGATTGAGTGTGATCAAATCGAGTGGTACCGTAGATAGTGAAGATCGCGACCAGTATCCCCCGACTGAGGCCATGGTGATCACGGCAGACCGAGACAGTGGTGTGGTGAAACATTGGCGCTTCCAAGCAGGTTCTCAACCGCAGTCGAGTCATTCTGGGAGTCAAGCCGACAGTGCAGGTTCTCGTGAACTCATGGCCAGGATTGATCTCGTTGGGTCGTACAACTGCGACCCCCAGCAGGCTTCAGGAAAGCAAAGCAAGTCTGCTATGAAGAAGAAGACTCTGTTAGGCAGTGCCTTGTGCACAGTGCCGATCTTCGTCAGCATCGACATGGGCGGTTTCGCAGAGAACCTGTTGCTGATACTGCGAGACGACATCATTCACGTGCTAAAGGTGCAGACGGTGATGCACGTGCTCCAGGAGGTTCGATCCGGTGACGAGATCTCCACTTTTCGCATCGTTAAGCACCCGTCGGCTCCAAAGCTCGTCGTGCTGAGTGGTAATCAGTTCAGTAGTGTTCGGATATTGACGCTGGACGCCAGTTACCAGTGCGCAGGGAAAATTTGTTACTTGAACCAGCTTATCCCGCCGGCGTCGCAGCGATCGGCGTCCATTTCGGCGATGGAGTGCTACCAAACGACCCAAGATCGCAACTTTGTGGTATTTGGCTGGACCTGCGGCAGTGTTGACATCCACTCTCTGAATACGAGGAATCGAGTGGGGATACTTCAGGATCCGCATTTGAACGCGCACATCACTGCGGTCGGCGTCGTTATTCGCATCGGCTCTCATGGGCCAAGAGCTGCATCCCAGAAACCAGCACCAGTCTCGAGCAGTGAGCTAACGCGATCGTGGGATGGGCTGCTGAAATCCACTGTGTTGAAACTCGGTCAGGATGATTCTGAAACAGTGAGCAACTTATCGGCTGTTGACGCCCAACATCACAGATCGACGGTGTACATCTTCGCTGGAACTGAGCATGGCCAGATTTTTGGCTGGAAAGTTCCGGCTTCATTTGACGACTCAGCACTGAGTGGTAGTGGGCGATTGATGTTGGAGTCCAAGATCCGTGTCGACAGCGCGCACTCTGCACATGTTGTTCAGCTCGCGAGGCTCCATCAGCAGCAGACAAGTGACATCGAGCGGTTGGTGTCGTTGGGTGCAGACGGCATGGTGAAGGTCTGGGAAGTACCATCTTTATCGATTGTTGGATACGTCAACACTGCGACGGAGAGGCATATGGGCATGCCATCATGCATGGACATTGCTGACAGTGATGATAGTGGTAAAGACAAGTTCCTGGCTGTCGGCTTCGAAGACGGAATGTTTGCCGTCTGGAAACTGGATCCGCACAAGGTGTCCTTTGCCGAGCTCAAGGTGTCATCGCACCATGAGCGTCGCGTCACCAGCATTTCGGCTTTGAAGCGGTCACCAGCTACAATTACAAGCCCTGTTGTCGAGTTTATGAGCTGCTCGCTGGACATGACGGCCATCGTGTGGTCCATCCGAGAAGGCTGCGTCGATGAGAAGCGGTACTTCAACATCGGAGCTCCTGTGGTCAACATCCGTACGGCCAGAAACGTCGCTGTTGCCGCTCTTGCGAATGAGATCTGCGCATTCGAATACTGCCTTGGAGCACCAGAGAGTCGCTCTGAACTGTCCAAGCGTTCTGATTCTGAGCAATTTAGTGATAATGGAGTACTTTCCTCAACAACTGAAGAGCATCACCTGTATCAGTCATCGCTGCGACCAGATACACCGACGACCCACTCCGATGTTGAAGCAGAGAACGAGAACTCCAGCCCCACCGAGACAGCTGAGCGCGTGGTGAACATTCTCCGCGTCCCTACTTCGTTGTCACAGCCTGAAGACACTATCACCATCCCGAGCGCTCTCACCACTTCAAGCAAGTTTACAGCTAAGCCGGCAGTTATCGGAGCTGCTCTTGCCCGGAACCCCGAGGCTGTTGTTCGCGGGCGGAAGAAGACGGCTGGACGACAGGAAACAACCAAAATACATGGCGATGAGCTGTGCGCCATGCTGCAGGAGTACATCGAGTCCCATGGCACAAACGGCACCGTGTCCGCAGAGTACCTCGCCCACTTCCTTGCGACTCAGCGGCTGGCGATCATCAAGCGACCCGACTTCGCGATTCGAAAGTACTTTCAAGAGCAGAAGATGGACCTGAAGACGCGCCTCAGTGTCTACGATGCGGGCGAGATCCTGCTCGCGATTCAGAACATCCCTGAGACTCGAAGGGGGAAGTTTGACAAGCAACAGCCAGGACCAGGGAGCCAAGCGCATCAGAAACAACAATCACAGAAGCCCGTGGCGAACCGGAAAGCTGTGGTTTCGTTCAACATTCTCGGCGAGAAGTCCATCCGATGGGAGTTTTCTGGTCCAGTGAAGGAGACCAAGCCTACCAAGCGAAAGGAGACAAGTGGAGGCGACGTGCAAATCAGAGACCCACCTCCAACCTCGAAGAGCCCGACAGGCGCGTCGGTTCGAGTTCCGACGGATCAGCCGATGTCTCCGCTGAAAGAATCACCAGCTAGTACACCCGAGAATAACGAAGAGGTGACCACTGCATCAATATCCTTTGGTAGGCTCGAAGATGACGATGGTGAGCGCCAGGTCTCAAGAAAGAGGAGACATCGGAAGCTGTCGGTAACGGAATCCATCAAATCCAAGACACCAAAAGAGCTTCCAGACTACGATCTGATCCACAGATTGAAACTGTCGCATTGCTTCAGACAACACTGGTCTCGAGGCTACTGCTGGTGCAACCCATGCTCCGAACTGCGCGTGATTTGGAGCGATGGAGCAGCAGATGAAAGTACAAAGTGCAGCGATTGCGACAAGAAAAGCCACATATTGACGCTGAAGAAGCAAGGGTACAAGCCGTACTTCTCACTTCGCATGGTGCTCGGAATCGTTGTGGAGGTCTACAACGAGCTGACGATCCCCAGCCACTCGCTGCTCTTTAAAAGCGCCCACAAGGACTCGAAATATGCGCGTTTGTCAGAGGCTTTCTCGATTCACAGCACGCTCTATCGAGTCTTCATGAGCAAGTTCGGCATGCAAAAGGTCGTGGAAGACAAGATCAAGCTCTTTCTCGTGTCAGTCACGTATTACATCCGAGAGATCGATGCGATCGCCGTGTTTGGTGAGCTGCTAGCGATGTTTACCCGAGGTGATTCGAGTAGCGACGCCCATGTGCCGAACGAAATGGTGGCGCTGTGCGTCAGTAGCTACTCGTGGTTCTTCTCACGGGCAATGGTGGTCAACGGCGACCTAATCATCGGAAGCGGCCATGACCCGGGATACAATAGCAAGCAAGACACGGCGATGGAGATCGAGAATGGGAAGCGGACCCACTGGCAGTTTGTAAATCTGCAGAATGCGCTGCTTTGTGCCCAGGAGATGCTGATGTACCCGCTCGTGAGCCCTGGGTATCTGCGTAACATTGCGAAGCACACTGGGGAATACGCTCAGACGTATCCAACAAAGCCTCAGGCTGCGAGTGACATTGAAGAGTACGCTGGTGATACAAGCAGAAACCGACAAGCAACGCAGTGGATCGAAATCCATCGCTTCTTGCGACTGCTGGTGAGCGAATGGAAGCAGCAGCACAGCGATTTCCGAGTTGCTGAGCAGACTCTGTTCACTCAGCCTCTCTTGAATACGACTCAAAGCTCATCGGCAGATTTGAGAGCTGAGGTAATCGAGAAATTGCGGTTGATTCTCAGCTGCTTTATCTTCTACGACCACGAACGAGAAGGTGTGATGGCAATCGAGGATTTCACGAACATCCTTCGCAAGCTGCGCTATCTGTGGCCAAATGAGAACGTCACAGCCGAGGAAGCCGAAGCCAATACTGCTGGGGAGGTCTCGCTGACGTTCGAGAACACGATTCTTGCTGCGAGGCGACGATTCGCTGATGTCGAGGGTGACGGACTGATCTGCTACCTCGACTTCTGGGCCATGCTCTACATCATTGGGGTCAAAATGCTCACACTGCTCAAGTTCCGAGAGATTCCATCTTTCTGTCGCGACTACAAGCTGGAGATCTCGGCGGATCTCCACGACCTGTTGCTTTGCTACATGCAACGCTCGAGCACGATGGTGCTCCCGCGCGGATTTCAGCTGGGGAAGAGCTCACTGGATCAGCGTGCTGCTATTCAGCATCAGCGTCGTGTAGGTGGTCTCCATGATGGCGTCTTCAGAATGCCGAATGCGCTGAGTAATTCTCTGTCCCTGCAAGAGCTGCTGAGTACCGAGAAGGAAGTGAACACCAAGAATCAGATTTATCTGGAGGGATCTGCCCCAGCACTGAAACAAAGTGCGAGTGCCTCTGCAATGGACCGATTCCGCCCACTTACACGTGGCTCAAGTGACAGCAAAGGGCAACAAATGGTTGGAGTCGCGCCTGTGGTCGCTGGAGTTCGGTGCATGGGACCTCGTGAGAAGCCGCAAGCTTTTCTTTCCGTGTCAGCGATTTCGAATGAGACTCTTCCTGATGATACCTCTGGTGGACAGAGATCTGGTATCAAGACTCCAGCGCTACAGGTCAAAGGTCCACTGAAATATGGTACGAGTGGTGCCATAAGTGCCACAGGCGACACAACTTCAGCATTCTCCAATACGTACATCCAGTTTCCGTTTGTGTCACCACAACACAGTCGCTTGGAGATCGCGACCACGGAGCATCGCATCGTTGGTCGAATACCGCTCTCATCGGTAGTGGATGACGGCAGCAGCAACGGAGCAGCATTCTCGTGGCGTTCACAGATCTTGAAAGAGCACGAAGACGAAGAGCAAGCAAATGCAGCACAACCGCATCCTGGAGTCCAACACATTAATGAACCGGAGCCAGGGGCTCATGAGGGTAAACGTTCGCCCACTCACCTAGTGCCCCATCGAAGTGACACCTCGAAAAGTCGAAAGGGCTCACGACTTGTGACATCAGCGGTAGAAGCAAGCTTCGGGCCCCTAGAAACCCCTCAGCCGAAGCCAGCCTCCAGTGTTGCACCTACGGTGGCGATTGAGCCTGTGAAGAGAAAGAAGAGTGCGACGGTCGTTGTCATCCCAAAAATCGAGAAGGATTCAGTGAAACCACAAGTGGCAGTCACCGGTAGTGTTTCATCCGAAACGCTCAAGCATCGATACCCTGCGCGCGAGAGGAAGCCCAAGCCCACGGAGAGCGTGGTTGTCGACACAGAAATAATTACGGTTGTCGAGCCCGTGCCTGAGAAACCACTAACGCCTGAACCATGGGAGTCGGTGACGAACAATCGAGATGAAGGCGCCGTCGTTGATGATGAGCCTGCTCCACCAGAGCCATTGCTTGAAGCTGTGGTAGCCGATCCGAGTCCCAGAGTTGAAGAGGTGGTGGTGCAACCTGAACCTACCGTCAGTGTATCCGACAAAACCCAGTTACCAACAGGTGACGAGGTCGCAACTGCTGATACAGTGGTAGACTCGAAGGAAGCAGACGTGATGAGAAACATTGACGAGAACTCCGGCGACGAAGCAGAGGACGAAGAGGACATGGATGATGATGAAGAAGATATAGACAACGAAGAGAGTCAAGACGACTCGAATGACCCTACTCCGAGAGAAGCCATCACGAGTTCAAAAGTGGATTCGCCTATGGCTGTGCATGAGCGCGTGACAGTTGTGGAACCCCAAGACGTGACTTCACGTCAAGCTGTCAGCACTCCACCTGTTGCAGAAGTCGAGATCTGCATGACACAGCCTCAGAAGCCATCGATAATTACTTCAGAAGTAGATGTGCTGCCAGGTATCTCCGCACCGGTGGTGCTCGAATCCCCAGCGAACGAGGCGGTACTTCAGAGTTTGAACAGGGACGACAGTGTTTTACCGCGTCGACAATCTGTTGGTGCTGCAGTGGCCAAAGAGGTTGCTCGGGAGAAACCCCGCCAAGAGTCTGAGCCCGCGAAGGTTTCGGAGTCCCAACAAACCCCAGTCAAGGCCGAAGAAGGTCCAACATTAAGAGGAGATGGTTTGGTATCCCATCACTCGTTCCGCTTTTCCCAGCAGCCCGCGTTTCGCTCGAATGCGCCAGTGTTGAACAACCCGTTCCGGTCAGGTCAGTGGGACCCAAGCAACGATTCCGACAGCGACGAAGAGCGGCGTGCAAGTGAGACAGCCGCTGCAGCAATACGAGGTAAGGTTGAAGAGGAGGAAGACGATGGAAAGAGGCCCGAAGACATAGAACTGCAGCTGACGCCTGAAGCCCTCGAGGCGTATCGAGAAACTTTCAGACCGCATCTGCGTCGAAGCGGTGTGAACGGGAGCTTGCGGCCCTCTCTGCGCCACTTTGGACTCGCTGCCGCTGCTACGTACCACATGGGCAATGCGCCGTACAAGCGATCCACGTCTCGAGACTTCACGAACCCAAATATTTCACGACGAAGTACAAGAGGACTCGTCGCTGCAGCTAGCAATAGTGACAACGATCGTGCTCTGTATGATGAAAAGGACTCAGCGCGGCTTGGCGAAGGCATCGTGCTGAGTGTCGAGGCTGAGGCGCAAATGCAGCAGAAGTGGCTTGCATTCTTCAGTAATGCCGAGGAAGCGATGTTCTCGCCTCTGAAGCACGAGATCCAGGACCGTGAAGAAGCGCAGCGGCTCCAGGAAGAACTCCAGAGTCAACTGATGAAGAAACGTCAGGATCAGCAGGCGCAAGATACGCTCCGGTTGCAGCAGTCAAGACGAGAAAATGCAGTGCTCAAGGCTTCAGCAGCTGGAGTGGACAGCGCAGACAAAGCCCAGACCTCAGGTGTTGCCGCTGCAGACTCGGCGAACTTTCGACTACGGCGTATGGTGAGAGAGAGCTGTCAGGAGATTCAGAACGAGCTGCAGTTTGGCTTGAGTGCCCAAGGCGAGTTCACGAAAACTCACGAAGCGCAGTTCTTCTTCTTCGAGTACGATCCGAACGCCCATGGGTCGATCCTGACCCTCAGGCTGAACGTGCAGCGAGGGGAAGCCGAAGTGTTCATGTCCACTGAGACGAAAGTGCCCTGTATGAGCGATTTCATGTGGCGCTCGGTGGAGAAGTGCAAGGGGTTAAAGGAAGGCGACGGGCAGAAGCTGGTTCTATACGCGCAAGATCTGGCCAAAGTTGTCGCGAGTGCCACTGTTGATTCGGCCCGTGATAAATCAGGCACTGCTGGGCTCGTGATTCCGTTCTTCATCTCCGTGGTCGCTGTAGAGCCAGGGACAACTTTCGCACTGTCCATCATGGCGTCAGGGCAGAAGATTGAGCCTTCGAGAGCGATCAAGATGGTCGACACGCTTATCGAGCAGTTCAACGAACTCTCGAAGTCGTTCGAAGGTCACAAGGCTCTGGATTTTGACGTCGCCTCGCTTGGAGTTTTATCTCCAGTAAAAAAAGCACAGCCTTCATGGGGTGAGGAGAACCGTCAAGGCAGTGAGAAATCGGCTACGATGATGCAGCATTTGGATGAGAATGGGGATGGTGCAACGGCTGTGCATCAAGCTGGAGAGTTTCTGAATTGCATTGAGTTGCGACAAAGACAGAGTGCCCCCCTTGGCCAAGACAGCCATGGAGATCTGAATGAGAAGGACTCGGTCGCTATGAGCTACGAGGATGAACACAATGATCCACGTGACGACCAAAGTGACGACGCGGATTCGGATGAAAGTGACTTGGAGCTGGGTGAGCTCGGAGGAGATTCTCGATCCTTCCAGCATCTACTGGAGTCGATCGGCGAGAAGCGAGGCTTTGGCGCACCCCGGTCCAAGTCTTTCTTCCTTACAGGACCAACGAACGATCAGTTCGAGTTCATCCAGGACGAAGAGATCAACCTGCTGGAAGCAGCCAATCAGTACTCGCCCGAGCGACTTTCTAAACCAGCAGCCTCGACAAGTACTGATGCCGTCGAGTCAAGCGCTCAGGACTCCGCCGACGCAGTGCTGGGAGAAAGACGTCTCTCCATGAGCTCACTACTGTTAAGGCAGCATGCTCGCAGAGCCTCAGTGAGAAAGAAGGTTGCTCAGCGGCTCTCACCTCTCAAGGTTGCTGCTGGTATTGGCGCTGTTCCTAGTGGCCCAAGTTTGCCGACAAACCCAACGCCCTCCGTGGCAACGCTTCGCGTAGCCAAGTTCGTGCCAAAGGCCGTTGCCTACAGCCTCAGCTCGCTGGATCGCGACGCTCACCACCTCCACCCGAGTAAATCAGGTGTCACACTGCAGCCACCGCTCCGAAGAGCCAACCTACCGCAAGTCCATTCGACAACGTCACTGAGATAGTGTGGACAAATCTCGATCGGTGTTTGCTTATCTTTAGGGCTACGGTACACTACACAACATCATACACACATACTGACGCACGCGGTGGTCACTTACGATACTGTCTTTCTATCAGTTTTGCAGTTTGGAGTTCTCTCTTTCATTAGCAGCGGCCCTCGACGGACGCGTCAAGGAGCTCCGACACGTCCTTGTACTCAAGGCCGACGGCCGTGACCGCGTCCATGGGCGGCTTGCCCACGGGGAACCAGAGGAAGTCCGGGTGATTCTCCTGAGACTTGTCGACCCACTCGCCTCCTAAAATATTCTCGTCGTCGTCGAGCTCGAGGATGTACGTGTACTCAGCGCTCTTGGTGCTCTTGTCGATCTTCGCCGGGTTGTTCACGAGCGGGCCGTTCTCGCTCGACTCGACGATCCACTTGAAGAGCGTCTTGACGAACATGAGCTTGGTCGCCGCCGGGTTGAACGGGTAGCCGTTGTTCGTCTTAAAGTACTTGCGTCCAGCCTGCGCCGGGTCGATCGCCGTCGCCTCGAGCATCTGGTAGCTGCGCACGGGCTGGTTCCACACTTCGGAACCGGCGGTGACGTCCACAATGAACGAATGGTTGAGGTTCCCGAGCATGTTGGCAACCGCGATGTGGAAAAAACCAGCGCCGATATCGCGGCGTGTGAGGTCTTTGAAGCGTCCGTACTGGTCCTTGTTGTTCGCCTCACTGTCTTTGCCGTTGAAACGCGTACCGGTGAACACCGTGTCGATGTGTGCGCCGTCGTAGGCCATGGACACAAGAGCCTTGATGTCGAACGGCTGGAAGGTCACGCCATTCTTGGTCACGGGACAAATTGGTTCAGACTCAAGGAGCGCCGCGGGCGCCCAGGCGTGGCAGATCCCGTACCACGTGGGGATACAGTAACCTCGCTGCTGGCCCTCGCGCTTGGCACACAGACTACCGTCGCCTTGGAAGATGCACTCAAAGTCATTTGAGCAGGCCTTCTTGTTCGCCTGTGAGAGCACGCCGTTGTTCTCTGAGACCTTGGTCATGAACTTCTTGACGTCCTTGCCGAAGGCCTTGGCGTACTTCTCCGCGGGGCTCGCCTGTTTCTTGTCCCACTTGTAGTTGATGCTATCCTGGAAGATCGGCCAGTAACTGCTCGGCCACGGAATCGGGTCGATACCGCCCTTTCGAGGCAGGTCGCTGAACTTGTACGTCATCTGCACGCCGAAGAACGTCTCGAGGCGAGCCAGGTCCTCGCTCGTGGCGACTTCGAGTTTGCGCACCGAGGTCGGCGTTCCAACCTTCACGTTCTCATAGTTGGCGGCAAACACGACGCCCGCTTCAGACGTAGTGCTGTCAGCTGAACGCGCTGAGGTGCCTGCTGCCTTGACGCTCTCCGCCCCTGTGGTGAGCAGATCCGCAAGTGAATCTGGAAGGCTCCGCGCCATCGCATGATACGCGACCGAGATGTTTAGCAACTTGGCTCCGAACGCTGGGTGGCTGGCATCGAGTGTGACAGTCTTGCCGACTGGGGTGTACGGGTTGTACTCGAGGGGGGAGCCCGTGACGAACTCCAAGCTCGACTGAAGTACGAACGCGGTGGAGAGTAGCCACGTTGTAGAGAACCTCGCCATCGTTGTGTGTCTTGGCTTTGGCTCTAGAGATAGAGGAAGGTTGGGTCCGTAGGCTGGCGAGAGATAGTGACTCCTGTGGTCGAGATGGGAAGTGAGGAAGTGAGGTCTCTTTCCTCCGACAGACGGACACCAGCGAGACTCAAGGCTTACGTGCGCTACCAATGAGCATCAGCATAAGCATTTCAAGCAGATACAGTTCCTTCTCGAGTCAATGGAGAAGTGCTCCACGTTAGGGCTCAGGGCAATACATGGGCTCGCAGACTCGGCGGCTGCCTCAAGCATCCAAGCGGGTTTCAGGCGAGTACTAGTAGATTGCAAGGGTGTTCACCCACCCAGCTGCGAGGGCTGATGTAAAATTGAGCGTAGGCAAGGCAATGAATGGATCCAGTCAGTTTTTTTGATGTGGGAGCATGTGTTCAGTAGTTAGACTTGAACTTTGTATGCTCGGATCGGCCGTTGGCGCAACATAACGTGTCTGCTTTCACGTCGACTCGCAAACTAATTGAGCTCCTCACAGTATTCGTTGCCTTCCCTCCCATCACGGCTTTTACGCCACCAACCATTCCGCACCGTACCTATAGATCACCGGCAGTGGAAGTATCACGTCGCGGACGAAGCGCTCTTTTACAATGGCCACAACATGACGCCTGGAGGTGAAGCAGACCACCGCGATCGGCCAACCTTCACGCATCACATGCGGCAAAGGAATAACAAAGGTTGACATTGGGATCTAGTTGGAGAATACATAGATTGTTACTTCATCGTCACTCACACACAGTCACAATAATATGAGTGCTGTCGCTCATTCCGTCCATGCCTCTTGAACGATCGTACTTGGGGGAGGACCTTCCTGTCGTGGGTTAGCACGTGGCCTTGACGGACGCGTCCAGGAGCTCCTTCACTTCCTTGTACTCGAGCCCCACCTCGGTCGTCGAGGCGAGGGCGGGCGCCGCGGCCGGGAACCAGAGGAAGTCTGGATGGTTCTGGTTCGACCCGAAGAGCCACTCGCCACCAATGATGTTGTACTTGGCGTCCGTCTCGAGCAGATACTCGTAGTCTGCAAACTGCGTGTGTTGGTCCACGCGTCCAGTGGACACCAGTGGGCCGTCCTCACCCGCTTCGACAATCCACATGAAGCGTGTCTTGACCTGTAGGAGCCACTTGGCTTCTTCGTTGAACGGGTACTTGGTCTGGTTGTAGAATGTCTGACCGGCGATCTCGGGCGTGTGCCACGCCATCTCGAGTACTTCAAAGCTACGCACGGGCTGGTTCCAGACCTGAGAGCCGGCGGTGACGTCGACCACGAACGTGTGGTTCAGCAGGCCGAGCATGTTGGTCACAGCGATATGGAAGAAGCCCGCGCCGATATCTCGTCGCGCGGCGTCACGGTAGCGGCCGAACTCGTCCGTGTTGTTCGGTGCCGAGTCCGGACCGTTGAAGCGTGAGCCAGTGAACACAGTCTGGAGCTTCGCACCGTCGTACGTGAGTGACAGCAGCGCCTTAATGTCAAACGGCTGGAAGGTCACGCCGTTCTTGGTCACGGGACACTTTGGCTCCTTCTCCAGGATCGCCGCCGGAGCCCAGGCGTGGCAGATACCGAACCACGTGGGGATACAGTAGCCCTTGGTCTGTCCCTCGCGGCGTGCGCAGACGCTCGAGTCGTTGAGCGATGTGCAGTCGGCGTCCTTAGTGCACGCCGTGCGGTGCTTCTGCGAGTCGATGCCGTTGATCGCCGAAACCTTGTCCGTAAACGTCTTAAGGTCGTGCTTGAACGCCTTAGCGTACTTCTGCGCGGGGCTCTGCGTCCCCAGCCCCTGCTGCCATTTGTAATTGAGCGAGTCCTGGTACACAGGCCAGTAGCTTGAAGGCCACGGGATCGGGTCGATCGCAGCTTTCGTTGGCAGCTTGGTCAAGTCGCGCTCCATGGTCTTCTTGAAAAAGAGCTCCAGACGCGCGAGGTCTGTCGTGCCGTGGAGCTCGAGGCGGCGCGTCTCGGCCGGACTCACGACGCCAGGCAGGATGAGGTCACTTCCATCCCCGTCACCGCCGGTGTTACTGTTGCTGACTGCGTCAAAGTTGGTGATCGTCGTCGTCACCGACGCCTCCATGTACTCGGTGCCGCGCGCCGGGTGATGCGAGTCGAGCGTGGCGACCGGTCCCACGTCCATGCGCGGGTTGCTCTCGAGCGACGTCGCGCTGATCTCCTGGATGAACGCACAGACTGCTACCGCCACAGCGGTACTGAGACGCCACTGCACCATTATTGCTGTCGTCTACAGCAAATCTGAACGAACTGACGTGTGGTGGCTCGACGCGAAATGGAACAATGTCATTGTCCATGTGGGCGAATGGCATGATTGGAGCTCTTGGCTGGTGCAGGTCGTCGGGTGGGACGCCATGAGCGCTGGCTCGCTTCTTCCCAGAGGCCATGTGGCGTAGGTGCAGTGGTTCACTGGGTGTGAAGCTGGTAGAGTGTAACAGGAAGGCAGAAGCCCCGCGGCGTCAGCTGGTAGGAGCTATGTAGAGGAGGCACATCACTTGTTAATCGCTTTCGGGTCCGACTTGATTGTGCCCATAAATAAAGGATTCAAAAGTTCATTTTGAGTTTCGACCCCTTTTCACTGTGCATAATGGAGCCAAGTGTTTTTTGCAATGTCGTGTATAGAGGTTTTTCCAACGATATTTTAGCAAGAATTTGACACAAAAGCAGCTGGCAAAACGGAACAAAATCAATACGGTTCAAATGTTCTTATATAAATTGATAGTTAATGGTTCGTCCAGTAATATAATATTGTGAAGGCGATATCATGGACGAAACGGAACGCTAATCGATTTTGACACGCATCGATTCGAGCGCTCGCAGCTTGCCACTGGACCCCAATGTCCACAGCTACTGACTTGCAGCAGCGTTCGCAATTGAGAGGAGATCCTCTTCGTCTGGAAAGTACGCGCCTGTAGACGACCCGTCCAAAGGAGTTGGCCCTCCAGTCACTACTTGAAACCGGACATCAGCCAGATCCTCCAGCGATGACGGCAGTGAGGTTACAACTCAAGCTCACTCACCGCTTACGTAAGTAAGCCTGCAGGACACGCATCAGATGCTAGGACCACCACTAGTGACTCGCTTCCTGAACGCACTGAGTGTGCGACACTCCACGGCACCTCTGTGGTCGCACATCACGCTGGACGTTCTGGTGTGCTTCACACACACGACTGACTCGTGCTCGTGCTCCATCACGCTCCACCTGCCAACGAAAGACGGCTCATCGACCATCGCGGGGCTGCTGAGTGCACTAACAATGGCGTTGCACCACTCGCAGCTGCTGAGTGCATTCCCAAAGAAGAAAGCGAGCTTCTGGAAAGTGCTCTTGTTCTCAGAGGCGACCACTGCGAGGGCCCAATTCGACAGCACTGCTGCCCGAGAGTGGACGCTGAGGCTCTGCATGCCGTGGCAGACATCTTCAAGAGCAACGACGTCTACAAGCTGACGCACGTGAACCTGTCCAATGTGACCAGAAGAGTAGAGAACCTGTCTAGCGATGTTTCTTCAGCGCTGACTGCTTTCA
>JAADWP010000581.1:0-19120 GCA_023336215.1 Globisporangium iwayamae
AAGTCG
This sequence comes from Globisporangium iwayamae, assembly GCA_023336215.1. Lineage (NCBI taxonomy): Eukaryota > Oomycota > Peronosporomycetes > Pythiales > Pythiaceae > Globisporangium > Globisporangium iwayamae. The sequence goes on from JAADWP010000581.1 coordinate 7, forward strand.
CAAGCCAGTGCGGCATCATCATGTCCAGATGGGCAGCGCAGGCCTTCCGCCTCCTTTCCAGCTTTCCTCCTTAAATCGACAGCTACACTGCCAAATGGATGGCTCCAGGCTCGCACAGGCGAACAGTCAGAGAAAAGTACAACTGCGCTTCATTATTCACAGCTGTACAAACAGCCACCTGCTGTTCTGCTTGTCAGTCAACCCTCCAACCATGTCGTTCATCCAATCCCACCCTTCCGACCAAGTGATGTGTCCCTCAAACACGTCTTCTTCTCGTTTGCGGCCACCTGCTTGCTCAACGAAGATTTGCATTTGGGGACAATAATGATAGACGCCCAATTTGATCAAAAGCCAGTACCCACGCCCGTCCCAAGAGTGGTGGCGCAAGCAAGAAGTTGCCCGCAAGTTTGGGCTCGACGAGTCAGCGAAGATGGTGAACCCGCCCAACTCCGCCTTGGACGCACTCGAGGTGGGCGACATCAATAAAACACTTGTCCCAGTATGGACGTCGAGGGCCTAAGCTGTCAGTAGCTATTGTTCTCCGACCCAAGCAGACGGTTTATGGCCCTTCTCAAAGCATACTAGGACCGAGTGCTTTTTGAGATGCCGCCCACCCTAACGTGTTTGCCAAAAAAATGAAAAGCATAGCGGTATAAACCGGTACGAGTACAAGTCCTGCTTTCCGCCTGTGTTCATACAGCAAAAGGCACGCGCGTCACAGAAAAGAACGTGGTGATGGCGAGTGTCGAGCCGCAGTGTGCTCCTCCGTCGGACGTGGGCCCGCAGAAGAGCGCCCACACGCCGCGCACTGCGGCCGACGATCCGTCCAACCACCAGACCGCCAGCCCTAACAGCAGCGCCAGCACATCGCCACGCGAAGGAGAACGTGCTACTGTGAGCGACAAGCCACATTCACCGTCCATTACGACAGAGCGTCCCAAGCGCGCGAAGCGGTCGCGCAATTTATCACGCGAACGCCTGCATAGCGAGCTCAAGCATCTACGAGCGCTCTCCACGGAACTGGAGGAGCGTCTGGTCACTCTCCAACAGCCACATAAGACGCCTGGCGTGATCCAGGAAGAAGAGCGCCAGCGGGCGCTCGTGGCCTGGAAGTACCTAGCCGAGCGCCAGTTGTGCGCGCGGACTCGGTCTGAAAAGCTAAACGTGCAGCTGAGAGCTCAAGTGCAGAGCAGCGTAACGATGGCGAAGAGGATGCAGCAGGCGGCGTTCGAGCTGTCTACGAGGCTCCAGCGTCCTGTGAGCTTCGGTGGACTCTTTGAGTTGAGCGACGCATTCCCGAAGCAGATGTGCGTTGCGCCAGAAGACGTTGCGATGTATGAGACGCTCGCGAACCAAGCGAACGCCGCATTCTCTCGAATGGAGAGCGTCTTCCAGGCGAACGGTCTAAGCACGTGGCGCGCCATGGACGCGGAAACGTTGGCGAAACAGTCGCAGATGAAGACCCAGCGCTTGCAGCCTGTTGATGACAAGAGCGCGCTGGTCATTGAGCTCATCGAGGCCGACGCGCTCCCGTTCGCCAAGGAGTCGGTGTTCCGGACCATGTGGCGCTGCTGGGAGCAGCATTACATGGCGAAGAACGTCGTGCTATACGAGTTTTCGCAGAGAAGCGCTTGGCGCGACACGGTCGCTGGGAAGATGCACTTTGACTTGCCAGTGAACGGCGACCAAGTCCCATTGCAGGTTGTGTTCGTGCTCAAGTGGTTTATCGCAGATGAGCGCATCTGCTATGTGTCGCGAAGCGTGTCTACAGCCGACGGAACGCATATCTCAGACGCGTGCATCGACGAAACCGATTGGACTGAGCTGCGCGCAATGCCAGCTCACGACGACGCGCACGGAGTCGAGGGGACGCTGACCCTCTCGTGCTCGCACTTAAAGTCTGAGTCGCACGCTGCCATTAGTGACCCCGAGATTGAATTTGACGTCGCTGCGCCGCTCGCAAGCAGCATGATCTCGAGCTTCGAAGCCGATTCGGTCGAAGTCTCGTGCCTCATGATGGATCTGCTGCTCGAGGAGACTAGCCCCGCTCTGGTGTCGCGAGCTCTATAGCTAGCTTATTCAAAATCAATACCCTAAAATGCATGTCAAAGGCGACGCCCTTTATTTGAAACAGTCTCAGCACACACGCCTAATTACGTGTAGTTGTAAATAGGGCGCACCATATTGAAACAAGGGCAATGAGCCGAAAATAGTGTCTCTAGTGGACATTGGGGCCGCCTTTGACATGCATTTTAGGGTATGCTCTTTTGGCTTACCGATCCGACACCAGACGTCAGCACGCGAATAGAGTCCTCTCACGAGGGACTGCAAGACGCTTCACGGCCGCCAATGGACGAGAACAGGCTGGCGGAGAGCGAGGCGATCTTGGCCACGCTGGATATGACGGTGTTCGTCTTATCGTGGGCAAGCATGGGCGATGGGATCACGGCCCATGCGCTGCTGACCGTTCCGCCGAAGCAGCGATCGCATCGCGCCGAGCCACAAAAGCCCGCTGGTGTCTTCGATTCTACGGACCCACGTGGGTTGGCGCGCTGCTACTGCTCTCTGTTCGACGTGCGGTTCGCGATCGCTGTCCGACGTTGTGGCGCAGGCGAAAAGTATGCGAGAAAATGTATAGTGTAATGCAGAGTGACTGGACCACTCTCCCAATGAATTATATCATTTATGAGAGGTAAATGAGAAATGTGCAGTTAGCAACTTGAAACCTCTTTAAACAAAATATCTCTTTGATTTGATATTGAAAATAGGCACTCCTTATCATGCGAAACCTGCTGAGCGCAATTGCATTTACAGCCAATGAAATGGAGCATTTTGCGGAAAAATCGCAGACCAGAATGGAGGAAGCAGCACGCCACCGGCACCTGGAGCCGGCGACCCGCGCGAGCGCTGACGCCCCGCCCCAACAGCAGAAGCCACGCTGCCGTCACTTGAGCACCGACCGTTCTGTGAAAAGCGCAAGCGCGTCGTCGCATCAGCACCGAACGGCAGCGCCTCGCGTTCGAGCTAAGCGCTCGCGCAACCCATCGCGCGAGCGACTGCAAAGCGAGCTCAAGCACCTGCGCGACCTCTGCAACGAGCTCGAGCAACAACTTGAAGATCTACAACAGGAGCAGCAGGGCGAGAGGTCGCAGCGGCATGAAGAAGAGCTGGCGCTGAACACGGCCTGGGAGTACATCGCCAAGTGCCAGCAGCACAAGCGGACCCAGGCTGAAGAGGAGAACGCGCAGCTGAGAGCTCACGTGCAGAGCCAACTGGTGATTCTCAAGAACTTGCATCAGGCGGGAGCCGCCGTATCTGGTTTGCTAGATCAGGTCAGCAGCGGCAGGCGCTTTGGCTTGAGCCTTGGGTTCCCACAGCGCTCGTCTATTGAGCAGGACGACGTCGCGATCTACGCGACTCTCTCCAGCGAAGCGGATGCTGCATTTTTCAGCATGGAGAGCGTGTTCGAGGCGAATGGACTGAGCACTTGGCGCTTCAAGAACTCGAATGCACTGTGGACACAAGCACCGGTGAAGACTCAGAGCTCCTCAGATTCAGTGAGTGGCTCGCACTGCATCGAGATCACCGACGTAGACGTGCTTCCATTCGCGAAAGAATCAGTACTTCGGACGATGTGGCAATGCTGGGAACAGCAGTACGAAGCGAAGAACTGTATCGTGTACAAACTTCCGAACTCTCTCTCGAGGAGTAGAGACAGTCTCGCGGGGCGAATGCGCTACGACGAATATGTGGACGGCGAGCGCGCGCCTCTGGAGATCCTCTTTGTGCTCAAGCTCTTTGTCGAGTGCGACCGCATCTGGTACGTGTGGCGGTCCATGTCCACATTCAGTATCAGCGTCGCGGAGATCATTGTGAAGGAAACGTGGTGGGAGGAGCTGCGCACGGTTCCAGCACAGGACGGCGCCGTGGAAGGGACGCTGACGCTCTCGTGTTCGCAGATGGAGTCCAAGACAATCATCAAGAGCTCTTCTCCTTGTTCCGAGTCAGCAGCAGACGCGATCGCGGCGCCACTGTTGACAAGCGTCCTGATCTCGAGCTATGAAGCCGACGTGGTGGACGTGACCTGCCGGATGATGGACTTGCTGCTTGAAGAGACCGACAGCGTTTCGGTGCCGTGATCTGTGTCAGAACCGGGTCGATCGATTTGGTCCTGGTGCTTTGACTGAACGAGCTGCAGCAGCTGGGTGTGCTCTGGTGTTGAGCTCCAGCAAAAATTCATTAAACTACCACGCCAGGCCAGGCCAAGACGCCCCTGAACCGGAAAGAGCACGTATCGCTACGCGGACACCAGCAGGGCGAGCAAAAACTGAGCCGATGAGGAAGAATGCGTGCCAGAGCGCACGTGCGGAGCTGACGAGCGATCATTACGTAGCTGCAGCAAGTAAGGGCATGCCAACTGCCTATAGCGCTACAAGATCGAGCAAGCAGGCTTCAACATGCTCGTTGACTTTAACACCAGGTTGTCAAGCCAGTCAGTTGGTGACTGATCAAGCGGGCGTCGCGCGCGGTTAAGAAAATACTCTAATGCGAAGTGGACGCTATCAAACGATTTTTTAGTTGGAGCTCGTCTTCGAAAAGGACGGACTGAGAAACTATCGGCGCGTCGCGGTGACCAGGAAAGCTCTGGTCCCGTTCAGATGAAGACCCAGCGATCGCTTATCGCATCTAATGGCTTGCGTCTGACTTCAGCTCGCCAGCATGGATATTCCCGCCGAGAGACCTGTCAGTCTTACGGGTGATGAGGGCAGTGCTATTTCCAGCAGTTTGACACTGTTGCCATTGTTCACGGCTGTCCAGGACACAGCCACCTGCAACCAAGCAGCTTGAAGGAAGCTCGTCATCTACGTCCAGCCAACTTCACCGCCGGCATCCATCCAGATAAAGACACCTTCATGTAGGTGTTGACGTATGCGCCTGTATTGAGAAGCCGGAGTTTGACGCACGGCTGATGCACCTGCAGCAACATCAGTAGGCGCGTACGAGCACGGTAAGTCACTCTAGTGCAACGTGGAGGACGCTCACTGAGCGCCAGTTCCAGGTGCGGCAGTTCGCCGAGGCCGCTAACGTGCAGCTGAAGTTCATGCTGAGTGGGTGCCCCACGAACATTCCCTGGACGCATGTGAGTCTTTCAGCAGACGACATCGCTCGCGTGCAGACTCATTGACCTTCGGACTGGAACCGAGGCTTGAAGCGCTCGCTGACGCGACCTGATGAGCTCAGTCGCAGGAGTGGGACCAAGATGGTATTCAGTTTTAGCGACCGCGAGAGCGAGCCAACCACGAAAGTTCATGGTCGAGGAGACAGACAGTCTCTCATCAGTGACTCTTATACCATAACGTTAGTGGCATGCCATGAGCTCTCAATAACCGAGGTTTGGCTCGGAGAGCAACGAGTTCTCGATTTACAACTGCCAGAACACCGGCAAGGCGTACTGCTAAGTCGGTCAGCCAACCAACTAGTGTTTACTTCCATGTCTGTGTGAATAGCTCGAGGTGCTTGATCAGCATGTGTTAACTCTCACCGAAAGCTACTACTTGCGTTTAGATAACATGAGATGCCGATTTGCTTCAGTAGTGTCGTGTTCGGTTGGTGATTGCTCCACGCCGACATGTTTGAGCTCAAAGGGCCGCGAGAGTAGAAAGCCCCCACCCCCGAGAGCTTGTTCTGATTAACTGCTGGTACAGTAGAAGCGCCCATGCCGTCGGAATCAGACTTCACATAGAGAACTCTCAAGCTTTTCGCAATTCCAAGAGGTAGAGCGCGCTCGCCCGTTGCTAGCTAAAGTGGCGGCATCTGAGGTGAGGCGTGCTCAGCATGGTGCTGCTGTACATACCTCTGGCGCAGCTGGCGACAAGCGGTGCGAGCCGATATCATTTCCTGCGTGAGCTGGTCGTTCCGGTGAAGATCCCACTATTGTCCCGGGTGCTGGTGAGCTACACCCAGCGTACGAGTGGTCGGTCATCTGAAGCCGAAGATCAAAGAAGGACACAAGAGATGGGAGGAGGCTCACCACACGAGCTTCCAGGCCGAGTTCAGCTCGTCGTTCTTCACGTCCGTGTACCAGGAGATGACGCTGAGTAGCACGACAAAGACACTGCAGTATGAAAATTCAGCGAGGTAGTATTGTACAGTGTGTACATCACCATTGATGCCTGACACCGAGCCAGCGACACGTTTAGTGTTCACGAATGGCACTGGGTTGACTCTCGTCGCCGTCTACACATCCGCCACGCTCTCCGCCAAGCAATCCTGACCGACGACACTACGCTTCGCGACGGCCTCGTCCGAGTCTCATCCATCTTCGCGCTCTCGCCCTGAGAATGAATGAGAACATCAACCGTGTAGACTAGTTTAACAGTGCTGGGCAGTTCCTTCTGGCAGAAGAAAGAGTCCAGCCGAACTTGTAAACAAGTTAGGTATCTTTGCCCCCCCCCCACCCACAAACACGTTTAGTGTTCACGGGCTCTTGTCGGCCCTTGGACCACTTTCGCTACAAGCAAACACTCTCCACCATCCTGAGGGATGCTGGTCAAGTTTGAAGTTTGAGATGCACGACGGGACGATGCGAAGCAGCTCAGTGTGGACATGTCCACTTCCAAACTTGTTGGTCCATCTGGGACCGCGGAAGGGATTTGCATGCGCTACTGTGGACTGATGACGGGAGACGGGTGTGGGCAAGTGATAATCAACCATCTTCAAGTTAGTGTGCGACAGCAGACTCTGATCGTATCGAATGTCATCTTCAGGCGACTTGTTACTTTGCAGACGCATCCGGAGCACTTCTGAATGCCGTCGGGAGCGAACACACATGATCCAGTAGCTGTGTTGAAGTGAAGAGACATGAATGCATCGCTCGAGTTCACTTGGAATCCCCCTCTTGATGATAGGAGGTACTGCTCGCCCACGGCCCCCTTTCCTCTTCAGCATAAACTTTAAGTGCGTCTTCAACCACGCTACAACGCGAGAGCACCGCTGTAACAGTCCCGCTCTCGTTTACGACTGCCCACGTTGGATTTGCAGCCGTCCGACGGCCGGGAGCGCCAGTATGCCCGTCAATACTAATCAGTAACTCCACCCGCGCGTTCGCTAAACTGGCGTTCTTGCTTTGGCCTGGGCGCAGTCTCCACTTCCCAGTCTAGCATTTCGGCTTGCCGGCTTCCTTCTCGACAGTACCATTCGCTCACTCTTTGATTTCTCTGTTCCATAGCACGCCTCCCGAGTTCCTACTTCACTCCACCATCAAGTCTCAGCCACCATGTTCAAGCAAGTCTTCGCATGCTTCATCGCCATCGCTGTCGCCAGCTCCAGCAACGCAGTCGAAGCGAAGCCGCAGCAGACCGCCGAGTTGGTCTCCACCGGCATCACAATCGCCAAGGAGGTGATCCCGATCATCGGCGACCTCATCAAGAAGAGCAAGAAGGAGTGCCGCCAAGTGGCGTGCTGGATCTCTACACCGTCGTGCTACATGGCCGCCGCTGAGCAAGTGCAGAGCAAGATTTTCAAGGGCCGCGACCACTACTCGGTCGAGAGTTACGGCATGAACGGCGCCTGGGTGCGCTACTGGCGGGTGCAGACGAGCGTCACTCAGGGGCAAACGATCGCGAGCGGCAAGTGCGACGACGGCAACGAGTTCTCCGTGTCCAACTGCCAGTTGACGGCCGGCAAGGTCCACTGCTAGGCGGTGTGCCTGTGACCTTCTCAGCAAGCGCGGTGCAGGTGCAAGTGCCGTCCTCCGTAGTCTGTCGTTTACAGTGTGCTTGCTTTTGCTTTTTTCGTTCCCGCATTTAACACGAATGTAAACACGAACGATATGTTCGCAAGCCTGTAGCGTATGCAAACCTGCGTCTTTGGACTCGAAGTAGCTTGCGAGCCACTACTTGCCAGTGGTGGGCCACAAGCAGGCTTGACATCTCCCATCGGTTGGGAATCTGCAAGCAACTGAGACACTTCGATGCACTGTAGGACTTTGGCCTCCACCGATGGATCGGGGTCACTTCTACTGTCACCACCTCCCTCTTTGATTTGGGCTGTCCCTTCAGCACTCTCGGCGATCGAAGACATCTGTCCATAGTACTAACTGATTAGAGCTGATGACATGCGAGTGAGCACAATTTCGGTGATCAACATTGCTGGACCCAATATAAACGAAGCTAACTGTACTACTATGTAATGCAATGAATCCGATTCGTTCAAATGCAGTTAAAGTGCTGAGGAGCTGACGATCTGCTGCCTCTCGCGTTCGAACGATTTCGCCTTCCATACGATGGCACTAAGCTACTACGTGGCAATAACGACTGCCTCGCGGCTGACCACGACCGCAACTGCAGTATCTCGTTTCTTCGCCTGAGGACGAAGCCTCCAAGAAAATAAATTTCATCCCGACCCCATTCAAAATGAAATGTGGCAATCACGGGTTTCCATACAACTACAAGAGCTCACTGACTGACGCAGAAGAGCGTGCCCTTTGACCAAACGCTTTGCACATGACCGCGACTTAGTTCAGCAAAAGTGGAGCGCACCGCTGGCGATATGATCAGCAGTCGACAAAAAGCACTGTGCAAGGCAGTCCAGACGCGTTCTGTTTGAACTGCTGGCCCCGGACAACGTGCTGAGTTTCCAAATGCAGGTCATCACCCACGCGAGGTGAAGACCCCTCTGAGCACATACTATTAGTAATTGTACATAAATAATCATAAGCACCCATATTCAGACCACCACCACTCGTGATGCACTTGCTGAGGCTTTGAGTTCTCCTTGGGTACCAACCATGCGAGCAGAAACGTGCGTTTGATAGTTTATTGGAACCTCACATGTTGCTTCAGTGGTACATATAGTACAAGACGGAAGACAACGATCAGTGAGTCTTTTGAATTGTATTAGGTAGCTCTGCTGATGTGTGAGTCCACTGAACACGAGCAACCGACACTTAGCAGTGCACCGTGCCGGTCGTCTGGCAGTTGCTAACCTAGAACGGTTTGCCGCTAGCGCACTTGCCACTCGTGATCGTCATGCTCTGCGAGACGCTCGTTATTGGTGCTGGTAGGCACATGTGTCTGCCAGTTCAAGCGACGATAGCAGGCAATAAGTATTGAGGCCTTCACTCCTGCTGCTTATACTGCAGTGGTGCACCACAAGTCATAGCAAGTGGCGGGAGTCTTGTGAAGTCGTGCTTGTTCTTTCGATGGCTAGGAAGATTAGGATCGCGATTTGGTGATCGCTCGTCTCACTCGCTTCAGTGGGGCTGCAATGCTCGTCCCGTTGCCACGCCGTTCAAGTAGCATTAGAATCCAACTCTGCTGAGCTCCTGTCCATATTGAGTAGACACAAGTACAGTGCAGTTCATATAGCATATCATACTATAATCTGATAAAAGGCGGGCTGCGTGCAGTACCAGATATGTATGGACACTCAGTCTGGAACGGATCTGCCTGACCTGTTATGATTTGTTGTGATCCGAACCGATCCACCACCAACTCCTTCGTCCAAACGGAAGCCCAGCAGACATCGAAAATCATCTTGGGCAGTATCACCATCGCCCAAGTATCCATCCCAATCATCGGTGACCTCGTCAAGAAGAGTCAGAAGGAGTGCCACCAAGTCGTCTGCCGGATCTCCACACCGACACACTACAAGGCGATGACGAACCAGGTCCGGAACGAGATCTTCAAAAGTCGCAACAGCTACTCGGTCGTGAGCTCTGGTGCTTCTGGCGCGTGCACACAGGCGTCTCGCAAACCATGACGATCGTGAGCGGCAATTGCTCGAATGGTATACCGTTCTCGGTATCCAACTGCCAGACAACCAACACGGTGCAATGCTAGATCAACGTCTCGTCCAGAGCCCCCAGCGAGTGAGCTTTCTGTTGGTCGGCTCTACGTGTAGAATTTGACCTCACGGTGTGCCATTATATCAAATTATAAAAAATATAGCACTGCAATACTTTTTTGATACCTCAGATTATAAATTATGAGATATTATCAGCAGCTGTTAGATATAATACCCTACCAGCAGCAACTGCAGTATCGGTAAGGTAAAATTGAACAAGTTCTTTCGATAAAGGTGCATTCTGCAAATCACAGCTTGATTGATCATGGTAGACGAAGCGCGCTTCCTGGACGAGGTCGCCGCGTTCCTGGACGCGCAGGAACCGTTGTCACTCGCGTTATGGGACTCACTGTCGGTCTATAGCGTTGCTGAGCTGCTTCTGGTGGACCCCACGCCTGATGCCGTGCAGCCACTCTTGTGCGAGAGCCCTGCGTGGCAGGAAAGCGGCGAACCGAACGAGCGCTACAGTCACGACAGAACAGAGCTACTGGCTGGATCACGACCCGTCAAGTCGCGCAATACTTCTCGTGAGAAGCTGCAGAGTGAGCTCAAGCATCTACGCATGCAATCGCAAGAGCTCCAGTGCCAGCTCGCGGCTCTGAGTACCACACCTCCAGCTTCTGTGCAGCACGAGCTACTATTGCGAGCGACATGGGAGCAAGTAGCGAAGTGTCAACTGGAGCTTCGTGTCAGAGTCGAGACGGAGAACGCACGTCTAAGGGCACAGTTGGAAGCCCAAGCTGCCGTTTTGAGGAGCCTGTATGCGGCATCGAGTCTTCCGGCAGAGTGTGTATATCACAATGAGCATCACAGTACGTTTGGTCCATTGTCCGCTGTGTATGCGCTACCAACTGCAAGTCCAAGTGCCGAAGATGTCCAGATCTGCAAGCAGCTTCTCGCTGAGCTCGATGATGTGTGGCTGCAAATGGATGGCGTGCTCAAAGAGAATGGACTGCACCCGCTGCAAGTTACGTCCTCATTGCCCCCACAAGCAAGGCTGAAGTCTCGAAAGTGTCCATCAGGAAGCCAACAGACAGACTCGCTGTATATTGAGCTCATAGAGACTGAATTGCTCCCGTTCGAGAGAGACCTCGTGTTCAGCGTGATGTGGGAGTGCTGGGCGCGCCATGGGGCCTCGAAGAACTGCATTCTCCTCGAATACAAGCCTGGCGAGGTCATCGCGTCGACCACACGTGTGGTGACGCGCTTCAATGACAAAGACATCTCATTGGACTTCATCCACGTCGCCAAGGTGTTTCGTGACCAAGATCGCGTCTGCTATGTGTGGCGAGGCATCACCAAGGCTGACGCCCATTTCCCGGGGGTGTTTGTCGACGAGGTTGGCTGGCAGATCATGAAACCACACAGCCTTGGCGCTGATGCTGTAGAAGTGTGTGTGCGTGGTACAGAGATCCTAACATGCTGGCAACTCGAGTCCAAGTCGCGCTCCTGTGGTGGTGATGACGACCGACTTGAAACTCGACGCGTGAGTCCGCTGACGAACCTCGTGATCTCCACAGCGGAGGCGAATATGCTCGAAGTGAACAACAAGATGCTCAGCATGCTGCTGGAGGACGCAACCAATTCTCCTTCACTCGATCACCACGATGACCACCACCAAGCAACTGTATAACATCTCTCTCGAGCACAGGATAATGCAACAGTACGCCATGAGCACGACATTTGTGGCATTTGGTTGCATTGGAAGGAAGGAATGACAGACTGGGCTGATTGCAAGCAAATTGAATAAAGCAAGCTACACCGCTTGTGTCAGCGTCGCGCCAGTCTCTTCGAGCAGTACGTCCATCATCCGGCAGGTCACGTCGACTATGTCTGCCTCGTAGCTCGAGATCACGGCATCTGCCAGCAGTGGGGCCGCAACTGCAGTCGCATCAAGGCAGTCAGGTGACCTCGTTGTGAGCGTTGTGAACTGCACCTGTGAGCACGAGAGCGTCAGCGTCCCTTCGAAACTGTTTGCGTCGCCGTCTAGAGCAGGTACTGTGCGCATTTCTTCCCACCACGTCTCGTTAATGACGATTTCTGCGACGCTCGTGCTGGCCGTGGCCGTGGACCGACACACATAACAGATGCGGTCAGCCACGACAAAGAGCTTCAGCACAAACTGGAACTCTAGCGGCATGCGCTCACCGTCCACCAATTCGACATAGCGCATTCGTCCTACGACCGTGTCGTTGCGGCACGGAAGGTGCTCCAGCTCGTACACGTCGCAGTTCTTCGCCATGTACTGCTGCTCCCAGCACTGGCACATGGCTCTGAACACTGACTCCTTGGAGAACGGGAACACGTCCACATGGATGAGCTCGATGCAATGCGCCCCGTCGGTTGTTTGTGAAGAGCGCTGGGTCTTCACTTGTGCTTGTGTCCAGAGCTCACTGGCGTCCTTGGCCCACCACGCACTCAGTCCAGTCTCCCGGAAGATGTTTTCCATTCTCAGAAACGCAGCGTCCGCTTCACTGATGAGCGTCTCGTAGACTGCGTCGTCCTCTAGCGCGATTGGCGAACGCTCCGCGGAGCCGTTGCGCAAGTCAAAGAGCGCTTCGCTAGAGCTCGCCAGGATGCTGCTGACCTGGTCTAGCAGACCAGGCACCGTGGATCCTGCCTGCTGCAGTTTCCGTAGCACCGCCAGTTGGCTCTGCACTTGGTCTCTCAGCTGCGCGTTCTCCTCTTCAGCTCGAATTCGCTCGCGCAGCTGGCAGTTGACAATGTACTCCCAGGCGGTGAGCATCGCAGTCTCTTCCGGGCTATGCGGGCGCTTGTCCCGTTGCTGCTGCTGCAGAGTGTTCCGATGCTGCTCAAGCTCTCCTGAGAGCGCGCGCAGCTGCTTGAGCTCGCTCTGCATGCGCTCCCGTGCCACGTTGCGCGACCGCTTGGGGCGCCTGCGAGGCTCGGCCGTTTTGGGCTTCTGTTGCTGCTGGGGCTCTTCGCTGCTGTGCATGTCAGTTGGCATGGGAGGGCTACGAGCGACCCCGGTGCTCTGCTTTTGCTGCTCCAAAGCGCCGCGCCTCGCCATAGCGCCGCTGGTAGTGCGCTCGTGGGTCTCCTCTATACAGAAGCAGCGATTTAAATGCTGGGTCTGACTGCTCTTCTGTGATTGGCTCACTTGTTTAACGGAAGAAAGCCGGGAAGAAAGATGGCGGACGACGAGCTCTTCCTGCGCGAGTGCCTCGCGTACCTAGAGACGCCAGCATCTGCTAGTCAGGAACCCACGTTGTGCGTCGAAGGGAGCGACGCACACCAGCGGCTGCTGGATGCGCTCTACGAGCCGCTGGGGCACCATCACTACACGGCGCCGCCGTCTTCTTCTCCCTCTCAGTCTTCCTCTCCGTCGTCGTCAGTGACGTCGTCTGCGAAGGACAAACCCAAGCGCCCGTCGCGCAATTACACGCGAGAGCGGATGCAGAACGAGCTACGTGAGCTGCGAACACAGTGTGCAGCGCTGGAGCACACGCTCACAGCCATGACGTCTCAGGAGAATCAGCAGCTCCAGCGACAGAATGAACAACAGCAGCCACCTTCGCAGAGCCACGTGCTGCTACTCGCGGCCTGGAAGCGCATCGCCGAGCGCCAATTGGAGCAGCGTCAGCGAGCGGAGGCCGAGAACGTGCAGCTGAAGTACAAGGTCGAGAGTAACTTGGCGATCGCGCGCGCCTTTCAGCAGTCCATCGAAGACCTGATAGCCCAGATCAATGGGAGTGGGACAAGTAGTATGCCGCCGTATCAAATGCCCAGTCCCCACCAGATCGCGCTCAAGTCCACTGCGTTCGCTGACCCGCGCGATGTCAAGATCTACGAGCTGCTCGTGTCTCAATTGGACGCCGCGGCGGGGCAGATGGACGCCGTGTTCCAGGAGAATAGGCTCAGCCAATGGCAACTGGACTCGCCTCCGTCCAATGTTCAGATGAAAACACGGCAAAGTAGTGTTCATGGCGGTGATCATCCTAACGCTATGTACATTGAGTTTCTGGATGTGGACGTGCTCCCGTTCCCTACGCGCATGGTATCCAACGCCTCGTGGCAGCGCTGGGAGCAGCGCAGTCTCGCGAAGAACAGCGTCGTGTACGCCAACCTACCACTGCGAACGAAGGATATCTTCGCGTCCAAGTCGTGCTGCGAGATCTTCTTGAGCGAGGACAGCAGCGCGAGCATCTCGATGGAGTTTCTCAGTGCCACGAAGGCTTATCGCTACGAAGACCGAATTGTGTACGTCTGGCGCGGGATCACCAAGTCGGACACTCAATTCCCAGGCGCGTACGTTGACGAGACAGGCTGGCAGGTCGTTCGCGTGATCACTGAAGCCGATGGTGACGGCGCATTTGAAAATGGTTCCGTGATGCTCACGTGCACGCAATTGGAGCCGCGATGCGACCAGGCGCTGGACGAACTGCAGGTGCGTAGCGTGGCGCTGTTGGCGAACCTCGTGCTCGCAGCCTACAAGGTCGACATGCAGGAAGTGAACGACCTCATGATGAGCCTGCTGCTTCAGGATACAGCCTCGTGAACCATTGCCTCTAACGCATTGTAGTATGTTAGTAATAGTCTTAGCACCTAGAAGTATATATGTCCATGTCAGATATTTTAACGTTATATATTTACGCCAGGTGCCTCACGTACGCTGCTGTCTCGCTGGTGCTGTAGGACGAAGCAGAAGACGATGAGTTGTCTTGCAGCAGTATGTTGAGCATCATGTTGCTCACCTCATCCATGTCCACTTCGTAGGCCGAGGCACAGAGCGTCGCCAGTGGACTCGCTTCCAACTCCACCACATCACCACAAGATCCCACGTTGAACTGCTTCGTCTCCATATGAGCGCACGAGAAGATCGCAGTAGCAGCGGCGCCATCTTGTAATGGTTTCATGAGACACCAGTCTGTCTCTTCAATGTAGACGCCTGGGAAGTGTCCATCGGCCTTGGTGATCCCTCGGAGTACGTAGCTGATCCGATCGTGTTCGATGTACGCGCGCACGACACAAAGAGTGTCCATGACGACGCTTTCGCCGTTCGCAGCCATGTCGAAGCGCATCTTGGAGAGGATCGTGGTGCTGTCATCCTCACTGTACGTGTGTGCAGTGCGCTCGTACACGACGCTGCCTTGCGGGATCTTGCGTCGATGCCAGCACCGCCAGATCACTTTGAAGACCATCTCCACTTCGAACGGAATCACGTCAGCCTCCATGAGCTCAATGTACAGTGACGACGATTGGTCCGCAGGCCGTCGGCTCTTCATGTGCATCGTCGACGTCTTGGTCGCCACCTGCCAGTGGATGAGACCATTCTCACGGAGCACGGCGTCCATCCGCAGGTGGTCGGCGTCGACCTCGGACAGCAGCTGCCTGTAGATCTCCACGTCGCCCGCGTCAACGACGGAGCTTACATTCATGGCGACGTGCGTGGGTCTCGGGATTGTGGCGGCGACTGGCGGCGTCTTCACCGGCTCTTCTTCTCTTATCATTGCGCTCCAGTGACACAGCGACTGCTGCAGGTTGGTCGCGATCAGCTGCTGCTGCTGCGTTTTCTGCTTGAGCCGCCAGTTTTCCTGCTCCGCCTGCGTGCGCAGTACCAACTGCCGCTCTGCGATGCGCTTCCACGTCGCGAGCAGCAGCGTCTGCTGCATCGGCGTCTGATTCTGCTGCTGTTGTTGGTTCTGCTTCTGCTGCTGCTGGAGACCGCGGAGCTGCTGCTCCAGCTCGACGCATTGCGAGCGCAGCTCCTGAAGCTCGCGCTTCCGCCTCTCACGAGTGACATTGCGAACGCACTTGTTAGCAGACCGTTGCTGTTGGCGGCGATCGCTTGAGCTCGAGCTTGTCGCGCGGATGGCATCTGACGATGAGCTGGATGGCGAGGGACTTGAGATCAATGCGGTGGCGTTTGTGATGAGTGCTGTTTGCTCGGATGCTGCTGCTGTGGACGACTGTAGAGCGCTGCAGTGAGCCAGATTGTCGAAGAGACTGGCGCTGTCGACTCCCCAGAGCGCCTGCAGCGGCTCGTGGATGTCCAGATACGCGGCAATGTCCGCGAGGAAGAGCTCGTCCTTGCCGTCGTCCATTTTTGCTGGCTTGCTGCTTCGAAATCGCAAACGTGCAATTGAGCAAACATTTGAACCAATCAACAGCACGTATTATCTATTCAATGACTTCTATTGGCCAGAAATTTATTTGAGTGCGACAACCGTATTTTAACCCCATTCGACATTGGTAAGCACAAGAAGACCAGCAAAATCGCCCAACAGAATGGAGAAGTACCAGGCCGAGATGCTTGGTGCCGCCGTGGTGATGGCTCGCCAGTCATCAGCAGAAGAGAACGAGCGCTAGCGGCAGACAGCAGTGCGTCCCCATATGATGTCACATGGCGTCACCCAAGAAGCGCCTGCAGGAGATGAGAGCGACTTGCGCGTCGAAGATCTCCTCCAAGAGACCGACGAGCTCCTGTGCAGTCTTGATCCCCAGTTCCAGTCCCGAGTATGGGCTAAGCCAGCATCACACGATCACTGCAACGCAAGCAATGATTCATTGAGGTTGGCTGTGCCGTCACGAAAGCTGGGCTCAGCTCGCCAAGGTACCGCGATGAAGCCATAGGCGACCCGCAATATGTCCCGTGACCGTCAGAAGGCTGAGCTCGTAGCGTTGAGAGCCCAGGCGACTGCTCTTGAGACCAGGCTACAGGTAGCACGTCACAAGCGACTCGCACACTGGCTCACTGTGATGTCGGCAGGTCCGCCCATGTGGGAGAAGATTGCAAAGCGCCAGAAGCGTGGACGTCATCAGACCGAGGCTGATAATAAGCGCTTGCGGAATTTGCTCGGATCACAGACCAAGTACGTCGTGGGCATTGAAGACACACTTTTCAAGCTGCGTCATCTTGTCGGCCACCAGAAGCCTCCCACAATGGCTCTGATGGTGAACCCGTCCAGCACAGTGCGGCTGGAACCAGGCGACGAAAGGGTCTTTGAGATGCTGCTCTCAGAATTAGACGCGACGTACCTGAGGCTCGATGAGGTGTTCATAAGTGCCGGTGTCCGCACCCTCAGCATCGCAAAGCCATTCTCCAGCGTGATGCCGAGAACCGAATTTCAGAGTCACCAGAACCAGAATCAGCTTCGGTCATTCATCGAGATGGTCGACGTCAAGCTCTTGCCGTTCGCCTTTGACCTGAAAACCCGCGTCTCGTGGATTTGCTCCAAGCGCAAGAACTCGACGCCAAGATCCGTCGAGTACGACAAAACTGGTCATCAAGATGACGTTGTGGCTAGGAAATTTCGCATCAAGCGTGTCTACAACGGTACTGAAGTGTTCTTGCACCTCTACTGTACCATGAAGCGCTTCGTCCTGAATGACCGCGTCGTGTGCGTCTGGCGGGCACAATTCAACGGTGGCGGTGGTGACCATTTCTCCGACTCGTACGTGCAAGAAACCGGCTGGTCGGTGAACATGGCAGTGGATGAGACCGGTCAGAGTACAGTGGAGACCTCCTGTATCCACCTGGAGCCGAGGCGTCTATCAGAAGAAGCTCATGTCCAAGGAGACGCCCCCGTGTTTGTTCCAGTGGAAGCGAACGTGATGATGGACCTCGTGGTAAACGCCTATGAC
This sequence comes from Globisporangium iwayamae, assembly GCA_023336215.1. Classification (NCBI taxonomy): domain Eukaryota; phylum Oomycota; class Peronosporomycetes; order Pythiales; family Pythiaceae; genus Globisporangium; species Globisporangium iwayamae. The sequence continues at coordinate 17,458 of JAADWP010000581.1, forward strand.
GACGACATGGAGGAAATGCACGAGATGATGGAGAACATGCTGCTGGAAGAGTCTCTTCTGAGTGTACACTAGGATGGTGAACACTAGGAACACACAATTTCAAATACACATATATGTAGACACACATAAACATTTAGAAAACGTACAGACACATACAAATTTCGAAAAACATACACAGTTCAAGGCACCACATCTGCTGCTCCGTCCAGTGTCTTGTGCTTGAGACTCTCCACGATGAGCATGTCCTCGAGCATGTCGTTGACTTCCTGGAGGTCGTCGTAGTACGAGTCCCGCACGAGATTCGTCATCGTGTCAGCTTCCGCTCGGATGCTGACAGACGGTCCCGTGAAGCGCTTGGGCTCTAGGTGTACGCACATCCTCGCCAGACTGCCGACGGGCGAAGCCTGGATCCTGCTGTTACTGCCGACGGCAACTGGAGATGCGATGTTAGTCGAGACGTACCAGCCCATTTCCTGCACGTACGAGCCCGGGAAGTGGTCGTCACACCGGAACATGCAACACCAGACGCAGACCAACCGGTCTTCGAACTCGAGCTCCTTGATCGCCAAAAGCATGTGGAGGAAGATCTCGGTGTTGTTGTGCATTCGCTTGAGCAAGTGTTTCTCCGTGACAACGTTATCCGACTCCCAGCCTCCCAGGAAGGTCACACGATTCGGGGACCGGCTCGCCTTCTCGCTGCAGATCTTGCCCATGCGGTTCACTGTCTCAAAGTCGAACGGGGAGAGCTCCACTTCGATGAGCTCAAAGAACGACCGGCGCGTACCATCAATGGCCACGAGCGTCTTTGGTGTGGTGCGCGTGTGCTGTTTGAGACCCGTCCGGTCAAGTCCTGCTTCGTGGAAGGCTTCGTCTACCTTCAGGTATGTCACGTCGAGTTCCGACACCAGCATTGCGAACAGCAAGTCGTCACCAGGCTTGAGACTCAAGTTCTTGCGTGGCGATAAGGGGGCCAACGCATCCAGCACAGCGGGACCACACTCACTCGACATGGTGACGTGCTGCCAATTGTACAGCGCCTCCTCCATGTTCACAACCATCTCCTTCTGCAGTTTGATCATGGCCTTGAGTCGCTTGTTCTTCGACACCGCTTGCTCACAAGTGACAAGCTGGCGCTTGGCAATACGCTCCCACATGGGCGTCGTAGTCGCCTTGTTATCTGCAGAGGCTGTCGCCGCCTGCCGTTCCTGTATGTTTTGCAGGTCATTCTGAAGTACGAGCACCTGCTTGCGCAGCAACGTGAGCTCACTCTGCAGGCGTTCACGTGATAAGTTGCCCGTCTTGGTGGAGCGCTTGCGGCGGCCACTCGTGCTGTTGTTGCCGCTCGAACAGGGCGTGCTAGCGCTCATGCTTACGCTCGCGCTCGTGCTACTCTGTGTATCCGACGACGCATCCAAGAACGCGATAGGGTCGAGACTTCCGAGGAGCTCCTCGGTCTCCGCGAGCAGCTGCGCCTCGTCGATCTCGCCGCCGTCGGTGGCGCTACACGAGACGACCAGCGCGTGCGCCGCCATCATCTCCTTCGGCCGCTGCGTTTGGCGCTGGCGTGAAGTGTGCGAGAAGATGCTGCAGCTTGCGCAGAGCGAAATGCGGAGGCGAGTGCTTTATAGAGGGAGCCCATTATTTTACGCAGGTTTCGGATTTG
>JAADWP010000582.1:0-19117 GCA_023336215.1 Globisporangium iwayamae
CTTGGAGCCCTCGCTGCCGCGGAAGTCGAATGCCTTGTTGAGGTAGATCACGCGCGCTTGGCTGTCGCTCAGGTACGACTTGAGCTCAGCAATGGTCGTCGGGTACACTGGAGTTGCGCTGCCGCCACCAGTGGTCCCAGCAGCCAAATCTGCGGCCTTACCAATGGTCACAGCAACCACCGCGGACTTGGTGTGAACTTGGAGAATGAGCGAGTGCTATCAGGACTACAGCGTTAGCTGGGTTGTGAGTAGAACGGATGAGAAGCAGTCTCTTCTAAAGATTCCTGTGGGTTGGCAATGATTGACTGATCCCTTGTGTGGCCATGGTGGCTCAGATTACCATGGCGCTGGGATGCACACGCAGAGGATCTTAGTTCACACATAGAGAGCAGCTTAAGCATTGTATGAGTTCATAAGAAATCTTGCTCAGGTTTCAGTTGTGAGTCCTGGGGACGATTGGCCCTAGTAGTAGTACACGCCAGCCTTGACCATGGCGCTCGCGTACTTGGTCTCCTCGCAGCTCTTCATTGGTTTGCGCACAGCCACAATCGTCGGCGGGGACCACCCGAGCGTCTGTGTGTCGGTCATGGCCACGAGGTTCTTCTCTTTCGGGTCGCGCTCCATGCGCGTGTGCTTGACGAGCTTGGCGCGGAAGTCATTGTTTGAGACGAACTCGCGCGACCGGAGTCCCTCCTTCAGGCACGCATACTGATTCAGTGCCTGCTTCTCGTTCTCCTGGGCGCGAGTCTTGAGAGTCTCCATGTGATTCAGGAATTCTTCGAGTGCGATGGGGTTGTTTTGGAATGCCTGGAAGCCCTCGCTCACCAGCACTCGTGCGGACTCGGGCACGTTGTCGACACCTTTCGGACACTTGTAGAGGTACTGAAGCATACTCGACAGCTGGTCGTAGGATAAAGTGGCGGTACGTAGCGTGTGCTCGGCCTCGTTGACCTCCTGCTCGCTCTCAGAGTAGAGCGTGAAGTCCAGTTTGAACGCCTGCATGAACGCGTGCTGGAAGTCAGCGCGCTCGAAGACGTACAGCGGGGTCTCCTTGGCGAGCTCGAAGGGACTCTGTGAGCCGAGCCCCGTGAGACCGAAGAACGCCATGATAGCGGTGAGTTTGTCGGGTGGGGGTGATAGCCGTTGGTGACTTGGGAGAAGAAGGTTGCTACTTCTGAAGTGGAGTTGGACTGAGACTGACAACAGCTGCATGCTGCTTGAGCTGGACGAGGTCTAACAATGCTCGAGAAAGAACCTGGGCATAAGACCACGAGGTTCGAATTCTTAGCGTGAGTGGCAAGAATAGCTGGGTCACTTGGGGTGAGGCTTGATATATATTTGTGAGTTCTATCAACGTGACGTACGTATACGAGCAGTGAAAGCCCGTTGCTGTATGCTCACGCGTTGTCTAAGACTGTTGAAATAATAAGAATACCTCGAAGCCTTTCGTAGACGACGAACGATGTGATCTTGATTTCGTCGACGGTTTAGATTTATTAGGTGTTTAATCGCAAGAGATCTCTCACTTTGAGAGACCACAATACGTAGCGAGTGTATGTGAATTGGGAGCAGCGAGCGGCCCTGGGGTCCTGGGAGCATGAGCTGCAATCCTGGATGGCGGCACTGGAGATATGCCTTGCTGATCGTTTCTTTTATGGCATGGCTTCTGTGAATAACGAGGCAATTGAAGCAAAATGAGTGTCTGGGCTACGTGGACGCGCGCCCGACTCGCATACTCAGGAGGTGCTTGGTCTTGTTCACCGCCATGACAGCACCGACGCGCGCGCGGAATTTGCTGCGGGTGGTCGATAGCTTGGCCTCCTTCAGTTTCTTGCCGACAGACGCCAGCACGTGGTCGTCGTCGTCCTTGCAGTCACTGAACCACGGGTGCGCCAACACGGTCTGGTAGTTGTTGCAATGCAGAAGCACGTTTTGTTAGCCATTTTCTCGAAACCCTTGGCGTCAATCTAGCAGGCTTCAGTGGGTGGGTGAGTACCTTGGCGCTCAGGCGCTTCTCCGGGTCGACCACGAGCATCTTGCGAATCAGATCCTTCGCTTGCAATGACACACCATCAAAGTACGGCTCGACGAACTCAAATTCGCCGTGAAGGATCTGGAAATGGATGCAAGGAAGGTGCCGTACCGGTTAGCCGATATCCATGGTGACAGTGCTCTTCAACGTCTAGATTCTGCTTACCTTGCGCATTTCTTCGACCTGGTTCTCGTCGTAGAATGGAGGAAAGCCGCACAACAAGATGTACGTAATGACGCCGAGACTCCAGATGTCACACTTGTTGTCATACTGGATCAAATGTGTGCATGACAGCCAAAGCTTAGCAGTGATTCGCTTTAGCATCAATGGTAACAACATCAAAGCGACGTACCGGTTGCTTTCGCACGATCTCCGGCGCGTAGTAGCCTGGTGTGCCGCACATCGTGGACATGTTGGTCTCCGCGGTGACCAACTTGGCGAACCCAAAGTCGGCGATCTTGATCGTGGCGCTCTCGGTCTCATCCGAGTAGAGCAGGTTCTCGGGCTTGAGGTCACGGTGTGTCACACCTTCGCTGTGACAATACGCGAGCACTTTCGCGACGACCTTGACGACTTTCTTCGCTTCGGCCTCCGTGTAGTACTCCTTCGCAATAATTCGGTCGAAGAGCTCTCCGCCCACAGCGTACTCCATCACGAGGTAGCACATCTCCGAGTCTTCATCATAGACGTCGAAGAGCTTGATGATGTTGGGGTGGTCGAGCTGGGAATAGCAGTAAAGCAGCATGGTTAGCCAGCCATTCATACTCGGTACCACACTTGGAGCCAATACTGCTCACCTCTTTGAGGATGTTGATTTCCTGCACCAAGTTGCTCCGGTCTTTCGGGTTCAGCGCGTTCTTGTTGATGCACTTGACCGCGAACTTTGTGCCGTCGGACTTGCGTGCACACTCCTTCACCACGGAGAAGTTGCCTGAAAGGACACAGTCACCACATGAGCTCAATAAAGTCATCGATGACAGGGAGAATGGCACAACCTAGGCGGGATTTACATACCTTCGCCGATGATGCGACCGATCTTGTACTTCTCGGCAAGCGTGGCGGGCAATCGGTCCGACATTCTCCACTGTTGTGTGCGTCTGGTCTGCTAATGCTGGTGAGCTTTGAGCTGTGAAGGTGGCTGGGCGCAATTGCGTGATTGCCGCTTTGCTGGACGGACGAAACAGAAAAGTCTCTCTGCTGCGTTTGTTCCGCTCACTGCTTCAAGAATGGACAGAGCTGGAGGAGCGAAAGTGAGACCGCGCGCTCTGGCTTCTGAGGATGGCCAGACGGTTCAGCGGCATCCAATGAAACTGCTTCGTTTCTCCCATGCAGAAATAACCTTGTGGACTTGCTCGCTGCTCGCAGGTTTCATAAGACCACCCATCAGCTGCGAGAAGCAAGCAATCTGGGCTGGGTTCATGCTCAGGCCATTCCTTGCTTGAGCCTCATAGATGCGATCTGATCAATGAGACAATCTTGTCTTCATCAACAGCTTTGGTATGAGCAACAAGAGTTACCCCAAGTAAACACCTCTGTTTGATCCCAGCTCTTCCTGATCTTCATGCTGATTGTTCGGGCGAACTCTTCTTGACCTCCATGCTGATCGTACGAGCGGAACCAGCTTCCTGATCATTAGACCAGTTCAGCTGTCGTTCTCCTGATTTTCGTTTCCTGCTCGTTGAAGCACATATCCAAAAGCACTACCGCAGATACCGACTGGAAGCCATCAAGTGAGAACAGCTCAAACAAGCAAACACACATGTCCCTCACTTACATCTGCATGACGTGTTTCCGCATTATGCCCTTGATCGTCTTTCACCCAAAATACTTGATATATAGGTCCGGTCAGCTTCTCTATCAGCCTCGCTTGAAAAATACCGCTTCGTGTCATTGAAGACGTCGTTGATGCCGTCTTGGTGGCAAGTGCCCGCGCGCCGTTAGCCAGATAAGCACACAGCTTAGTCGATCGCCTGGAACGTGAGCACAACTGGCTTGTGCACTGTGCGCAGGTATCGGGTCGCCGCGTCAAAGCCCAGCTCACCCACATTCTTCTCGCCAATACGCACCAAAATGTCGCCCACTGCGACTCGTCGGAGACCCGCACATGTACTCTTACCCGTGCGCTTCGTGATGAGCATCACTGCTCCAAGCTTGGACATAGCTTCGCGCACAGTGAGCCCGAATGGGCCGTCGGTCCACTGGATCTGGTAAAACGCAGTCTGGTCGATCTTGAAGTAGTCTTCGCTGTTGTTGTTCACGTTCACTGGAGCTGGTGGCGGTGTGTGCTGGTGCTCATTCTGGTTGGAGAAGCTGCCGCGTCGTCCATTGTTGAGGCTGTTGCGGTCAGATCGGTAGCCAAGCATGCCAGAGAGTGCTGCAGCCTGGTGCGCTGGTGGAGACATGTGCTGCTTTGGAGGACTCTGGTTCGAAGCAGCAGCAGGTGCAGGGTAGGAGTAGTCGTGCAACTCGGTTTTCGAAGCTTTGTGCTGTTGGTGCTGCTGAACAGGCTTCTGGTACACGGGTTGCTGTTGCTGCTGCTGAACAGGCTTCTGGTACACGGGCTGTTGTTGCTGCTGCATAACTTGCTGCTGAGGTGGTGACGACTGCTGCGGCTGCTCGCTCGAAATGCGTAATGACGCCATGGAGAGCTTTCGCACTTGATCCACTTCGTCCGCACTTTGCTTGCGTCGTCGGAATCGGAGCACAGCAGGCTTGGGCATGTTCATAATGTAGTTCATCGTTTCCGCGAAGCCCATGTGGAGTGCAGACCGGTCGTTCACCATCACGATCTCGTCATTTGACTGCACTAGGCCCAGCTGACGCGACGTGCCCTTGCCCGTGAACGAGCGCACGAACGGAAGGCCAGTGCGCGCTTCGCCGACTACGAGTCCGAGCGGACCGTACTCCCAGAGAAAGTCGTACTCGTCGTCCCGCAGCTCGGGGATCTCGACGTTCAGATTCTCTCTCAGCGGCTTGCGGAAGCGCAGTAGGATTGGCTTGGGCATGTCTCGGATGATCTTGATGATCGCGTTCATCGAGTACTCACACGTGGCGATGTCGTTCGCGTAGATAAGCTCGTCGCCGACCTCGACGTCCTTCAGGAGCGACGGGCTCTCGACCTTCTCGGCATTGATGCGCTTGACGATCGGGATCTTGCTCTTCAAATCCGGCGTCAGCACGATCCCCAACGGACCGGACTCCCACAGGTAGTCGTACTCGTTCGGCGCGAGGCTCGGGATGTTCTTGCCCGAGCCGCCAAACGGCGAGAGCTGCAGCGTCAGCCGCACGGGCTTCTGCACGGAGCGCATGTACTTGGTCGCGTTCTCGGCGCCGAGGTGGTACACACGCTCGTCACCAATCGCCACGAGCATGTCGCCCGGGAGCACTTCATGGAGCCCCGCGGCCTCGAGCGCCACGTTCGGCGCCGTGCGCTTCGCGAGCAGCAACACCGTGCCACGGTCCGAGTTCACGGGTGTGACCGTGAAGCCGAACGTAGCGCCGTCACGCCACTCGACCGTGTACATCTTGCGCTCGTCGAGCACGATCGCCGGGCCGGTCTTGCCGGCTTCGCCGGTGCTGGAGCTGCGTCCCACAGGCGCCTTCGGCGACTCGCGCGGTGAGCTCGTGCGGCTCGTGATCGTGTCGCGGAACTCGAGCGTGCTCATGGCTAACGGGATAGGAAGAGAGTGTGTGGCTGTGTACCCAAGCGTGGGTTGGAAATCTGTATCCACATACAGTCAGTCAGTCAGTCACATATCCATACAGTTAGACGGCCGTAGAAACCCACACACCCACAGCATCAGTAGATGGACGCCATGACGTACCGCCGCGTGTGCCTGGACAGCGAGTCGGAGCGCGCGTGCGGGTTCTTGAATGAAATGCGGAGGGCAACGGCGAGCGAGCGAGTGGGCGACGCACTTGCTGCTGGTGGTAGCTGGAGGCATACAAACTTCCATATAAAAATCGAATTTTTTATGTGTAACGATGTTCCACCCTGTTGGCTGCGGTTGGAAGTCAGCGCGGCTGGCAGAGGTGGCAAGCATCATCACCAAAAAAATCCTATCAGGCGCCGAGAAACCTCTGATAACATATTCTCTCCGAGTAATGAATACAGATGGCTTGAATCCTCAAGTTGAACAGCGCTCACAATGCACCATAAGAAAGCATAAACTGTGAAACACAATGCGATTCGCTCAGTGTTGATTCGCGCGCTTGCAGTAACGCACAGGAAGGAAGAAATGGCGAGGAGAGCACCACGACAGCCGAGTCTATAGAGAGAGAGTTGTTGCCGCCACTAAAATACTAATACACGAGCAGGTTCATGATTGAATACACCCAAAGAGATGAACAAAACTGAGCCATGGCTCGTACACATGTGTACGAATCTGTTGCTGCTGCTGCTGCTGGTGCGAGTTGCGACTCGCGTCTGTTCCGCCTTTTGCACCAGCATCTGGCTCTGCCGAAAAAAGTGCGAACGTTACCAGTGCAACTCACATAAATACGCATTTTTTGCTCTTTTAAAACCGATCACGAATCGGCTTTAGAGCGGTTTGTTCGCGTTTTGGAAAAGGTTGGGAAAGGGATTTGCTGTGCGACTGCTCGTCTTGTACTGCTGCTCCCCGGTTCAATTAAATGCGAACTTAGCTGCACACCTGATGGACATCCCACGTTTCAGAATATTCAGTCTATTTGACAGGAAACATCTCACCTTTCACCAAATGTCGCGCGAAGGTTGCCCCAATACGATGTGGTGTAGCATTTTGGTTTCTCCAAGCACGAAAAGCAAGCAGAAGCCGTACGTAATTCATCACCTTGGAGAGAGAACTAATGGAGCGAGACGAGCCAACGGCGTCCTCACCGCTGCCGCTGCTGCCGACGCTCGTGGTGATGCTCGCGGTCGTGCTGTCACTCGAGATCCTGCAGCGGCTACTGCTTGCGCGCTGCGTGGCTGTGGTGCTCATGGCCGTCGTCTGGGGCGGCTTTCTGGCGCGCGAGCTGCAGGTCAAGGCCATGCTCGCGGCGATCATCTACCACGGCGCGTCCGAGTTCGTGCACGAGTGGCGGCTCAACTTCCCGAGCTTCGCACGTAAGGCCAAGGACCGCAAGGTCATCCTCTGGCTGCTCTTCCTCGTGCGGGTGTTCATTTGGGGCGCGACGTTTGCGGCCGCAACGAGTGTCGTGAACTTTGACGCAGCCAAGACGACGACGATGACAGGAGCCAGCTTTTCGTTGATTGCGCGATTAAAGGACGCGCTCTTGCGCTCAGCGACGACGATCGCAGCGCTCGTGGTGTACTGCGAGCTAATTGAAGTGCTCGTGCTGCTGTACTTTGCGGACCAAGAGGTGCCGTACCAGTGGCGCAAGCGTGTGCTGTTGTGGGCGTTGTCGTGCTGCATCGGCGTCTGTGAGGCGTCGGGGATGCTGACACTCGTTGCGCGCACGCTGCTGGCCAAGATGTCACCGCTGGGGCTCTTTGGCGTGCTCATCGCCGCAATGTGGCTCTCGATCCAGCTGCCGTGGCATCGCGTGCCCGAGTTCCTCGACATGGTGATCGCAGACAAGCAGTTTACAAAAAACCACCACAAGCACAGCAACCACAAGCGCTCGAGCATGCTCGTCCATGGCCACAACGACGTGGAAGTCCTGACCGAAGTGCATCGAGCAGACGACGGGTATTTCGACCGCGATCCCAACCAGCGAGTCTATTGAGAGCAAGGAAGTCGGAGACCGCCCCTCATCAAGTCCCCTTCAAGCCAGATAGCACTCAGGGCATCAGTATGAGCAGTACCAGTAGCAGTATTTATTTGATCGACCTACGCGTCTTCCCCTCAAGGCACCACAGCATCAAGAGTGAGAAGGAGAGCAAGATGAGCCATTTAATCCCAAGTTGCTGTCGTGTTCAGATGCAAAAGCCTCTTCTATCCAGTGACAGGTCCTAGTCTTCAGTAGCGATCTCCGGTTTCATGACTCAGCGACGTTCCTCGACGACAACAGAGGCGGCAGCTTGAATTTGTCGGGTCCCAGATCTTGGCGATCCTTTGAGTCGCGACCTGGAGGTGTCGGCGCCGTCGAGATCCGTCGCAAGCGCACGGGCGAAATGGAAATGCCCGTTGAAACAAGTGGTGTCTTGCTGTTGTTACCCAGGCGTGGAAGTTGGCTCAGTGGTCCAGCAGAGACGCCGCGCAGAATCCTGGGCTTCTCGAGGGTAGGTGGGGACTTGAATGGCGAGCGCTTGTCGCTCTCTTGCTGGTTCGTCGGGCTTTTCACGAGCTCCAGTGGCTTCAGCCTACCGTAAAACAAGTGTGAAAGATATGTCAGTCCTTTGTATCATGGTGGGTTAGGCTGGCTGTCGTGACTCGCCAGTGGATGTGAAGAACTAACCTTGGAATTCGTGATGGCTTCAGAGTACCGATAGCACCACCAGTTGGGATTTTGGGGCTGGATCCAGAACCACCACTTGCGTGTAAAGACTTCTTTCGTCTCACTTTGGCTGACTCCGCTGCTGCTGCTGGTTGTGGGAGCCTGTCGAAAAGTGATGAGGATGTGTCAGCGCTTCGTTCGCGCTCGTCGTTGTCGCCATCTCTCGATTTCTTCGACTCTCTCCTCAGAGGGCATGGAGAGGTCACGTCCGTATCGTCACCATCGTCACCATATTCATGGGGCTCCAGGTTACCTCTTGCGCCAGCATCCAGCTCGGGCTTCGGGTCGTGCTTGGACTGCTGGAACTTCTGCAGACTTTGCCCAGCGGGATTGGCGGTTAACGACGCTGACAACTTCCGCTGTGAGCTGCTACTGGTATTGTTACTGGCCGACGATTTCCGCCGTGACGACTCGTCTTTTATCAAGAACGGATGTGCCAGCAGCTGCGTCGTACTCGGCCGATCGTCCGGGTTGCGCTGCAGACACCACCGGAGGAATGACGCGGTCTAACAACCATTTTGCATAGTTTCGTGAGCATTTTTCATGGCGAAGTCCAAGGATGAGAGAAGACCTTCAGAACCAGTCAATTGGACCTACTTCTTCGGAGGCATCCGATGGGATCGTCGGCGTGTTGTTGCTCGACACGATCTGGTACATGGCCGTGAGCGGGTTGCTGTACTGCTGCCAGGGTGAGTGGCCCGTGAGCATCTCGAGGATCGCACACCCCAGGCTCCAGATATCGGCCTTGAGCCACCCGTCCTCGCTGGTCTGCGCTTCGCGGATCACCTCGGGCGCCATCCAGTGAGGTGTCCCCTTGATGCCTCCAACCAGAGAGACACTGCCGATCTCCTTGAACGCGCCAAAGTCTCCGAGTTTGATGCATTTCTGCGATGCGCTCAGAAAGATGTTGGCGCATTTGATGTCGCGATGCGCGATCCGGTTTGCATGCAAGTACTGGAGTACCTGGCAGAGCTGGCGCGTGAATTTTTTCACCTGGGGCATGGGCAGCGGACCCACTTTCCGTAACTTGCTGCTCAGCGAACCCCCGGCGACGTGCTCCATGTAGATAATAAGCTTCCGGTTCTGTTTCTCCGTGGCCTTGTGGTAATGCACCAAGTATCGGTGCGCGAGGCGCTTCATGGTGCGCACCTCGCGCTTGATCGCCTCGATCTCGCCGACCGAGAGGTCCTGGATCAGGATGATCTTGGCGGCGATCTCGCGGCCCGTGCCCACTTCTTCGCAGCGATACACGGAGCCTTGGGCTCTGTAGGGTACATTGATACAACGTGGCAAAGCCCGTCAAGATTGTCAGCGTACAGTCGTGTTGTGTGAGATAGCAGTGAGGATCAAGTCATGAAATTCGAGACGTACCCTTGGCCGATTTTCTCTTTACGGACCCATTTCCGACTACTGGTGACGCTGCTCGTGAAGCTAACTGAGCTGCTGGTGCTGGGCGTGGGTGATGCGCTGTTGCAAGACGAGTAGCTGCTCTCGGAGAGCGAGCAGGACGAGGAAGTTGGTGACGGGAATGTGAGCAGTCGTTGCTGACTTCGTGTCGAGGTTGCGTTCTGACTGGAGGTTGATGTCGAGGTGCTGGAAACGGCAGTGTGAGTGTGGTGTTCGCGACTGGAGTCGTCTTGCTGGGCAAGCGGGTTGGTGCTACTTGGGGCTTTGACTCGAGAGTTCTTTCTGATGCGCACTGGAGCTGCTGCGGGTGGCTGAGTTGGTGATGGAGACGAGGGTGAAGCTGGCGATTTTCGTTCTTCCATTGTTTGTTAGGAAACCGTAGCAAAGCGAGGCGATTCAGAGGATCTGGAGCAAAGGTCCAATGCAAAGCTTTGCTCTGGTAGGTAGACAGCAATGCGCGACGGCCAAAACTCAAGTGGCCATCGGTTATCGTCCGCGAGCAAGAAGGACGCTGGTGGTGGTGCTGCATTTTCGAAGCGATCGCGCTGAACCTCCCCCACCTTCGACTCCAAATAAAGAGTGACACAGGCACATAGAGCACCCGGAACTGAACTCATGGACCAAATATACTTATTCGGAAATAACAACAAAGCAGAGCCTCACCGTGCGAAGGCACACGTCCATTGCGGTTGCAGTGTTGGGGAAGTGTCCGATATCTTTGTGCCAAATGCCGGTGGCTGGATCATCTAGCCTCCGAGCCCAATTTTTATCCAATCCGATTCGCTTTGTCTGAATCTAACCAATCAAACGGCCCGTAATATAAACACATTATTAGCCAATGATAGAGCATAAAACTTCAGGTTGCTGCGCTACCATTGGTGCATAATCATCTGCACATTTTACTGGCACAGACGCCCCACAGAAGCCATCACACATTTCCAGCAGGAACCATGGCGAAGGTGCGGCGGCGCGTGGCTTCTTTCTCCGTGTCTCTCTCTGTCTATGAAGCTGCATGCGCACGCAACCATCATGGCACTCTGTGCGCATGTGCATGCACGCTAGTTGATGTACCACGTGTCTAATTTGATGGTACTGTGGTTCTTTGTGCGCAGGGAAAAGCTAAGAACGTGGTGATCAAGATGCTGAGTGCCGCCGGCACCGGGTACGTTCGCCACTAGCGCACTGCATTGAGAGAAACGAGCGCATGAATAACCACTGACGGTTATTATGTGTATGTGCCCACGTGTTTGTGTTATTATCCACAGTTTCTTCTACACAACCACGAAGAACCCGCGCACCGTGACCAGAAAGCTCTCGCTTCGCAAGGTAACAACAACGTGCTGCAGATGCTACTGCACCGAATGGCATGCGTTTGGGCGGAGTGTTAATGCTGGCACTTGTGGATTCTTGTCTGCGCATTGTTGTTTTATAGTACGACCCGGTTGTCCGTCAGCACGTGATCTTTAACGAGGCCAAGATCAAGAAGGGTTAAGCTAAATGCACGAACGCATGCACACACACAGAGCCGTGCGTTGTGATCGATACACGATAATAGAAAGCGTCAATACACAAGCTAGCGAGCACTTTCTTAGCAGGAAGAGAGCCCACCCACTCACAAGGAAGCAGCGACTGATGGTGATGGTACGGCTGTTCTAAATGCTTCATATTCCTAGAGCTAGATCTCTATCGCAGCTCTATTCATTGATCGCTGTTAGACGAGTCGCCGTCCTTTGATCACGAACGTGTTCTCGTTCTCGCTCGCCAGCACCACGACCTCACCAACGCCAGTGGTAGTCTCCCGACGACTCGCTGCTGTCGTTGCTGCAGCAGCCGTAGGTGATGGGAGCTTGCGCTGCGGGTCTTCGATGATCTCTAGCTCCGTTGGGTCTGCCGGCAGCGGCTCTTCCAGAAAGAACTCGTGTTTGAGCGCGTCATCAACCGAGATGCGCTTCTTCGGATCCAGCTGCAGCAATTGGCTCAGCAGCTCAACGCCAGCGCTCGAAAGCTCTCCAGGAAACTGATCCTTCAGCGGCAATGGATTCGTGTCCTTGAAGCGCAAAAAGAACGGCAGCTCGGACGCCTTTTCCCATCCGTTCTCGCCTGGGGACCCGAGCGCTTTGAAGATCAGACTCAGCTGGTCGATATCCGAGGCTCCGTCAAAGAACGGCTCGCGCAGCAGCATTTCGGCAAAGATGCAGCCGATGGACCACACATCCACCTCAACGCCGTACGCGTCTTCGCCGAAGAAGAGCTCGGGCGCACGGTACGCGCGCGTCACCACCTGGATCGAGCGCTTCTTGACTGTAGCACTGCTATTATCGCCTTCCGCATTGCTTGACAGCTCAATCGTCGTTGCCATGCCAAAGTCCGTGATCTTGGCCGTGTGCTGCGTCTTCGAGAGCAGCAGGTTGTTCGGCTTGAGGTCGCGGTGCAGAATCCCGCGCGCATGCAGCTCCTGCACGCCTGTGAGTAGCATGCGCAGGTACGTCTTCACGTGCGAAATACTCAGCAGCGGGATTTCGTCCTTCGCCTTGATGATCGCCTCCAAATCGCTCTCCATGTATTCCAGGATCAGATACAGCTTGTCGTTGCGCTCTACTGTGTCCAATATCTATTGTGACAAACACACACACACACATGTGCCAGTATTAGACAGCTGCATCAACACATAGCCATACATAAAAAAAGGTGACAATATAGTGCTACATACCTGTACGACGTGCTTGGCGTCGCGACAGTGCTCAAGGAATGCAGCCTCGCGCCTGCCAGCGTCCACTCGTCCGAGCACCTTCTTGATCGCCACGCGCTCGCGTTCCGCTGTCGTGCCATCTGAATCACTAGAGGAGCAGTAGTTGCTACTGCCGCGCACGCCGGCGTAGACGGTGCCGTACGTACCACGGCCGATCTCCTGGTGCTTTTCGAACGCGCCGATGAGCTTGGGCGGCGGCGGCGCGCGTGCCACGACGGCGGTGTCCATCTTGCGCTTCATTTTTTTTTTTCGCGCTTTGCGGGTGATGGCTTGTGAAAGGAAAAAAAAGCAATCTTCTTTTTTGCGGACTTGCGGTAATTGTCGCGAATGGAGGGTACGGATTGGCTGAAAATAGATGAATTTCAGCGAATGAGGTAGTCGTATTAGTGTTCGGTCCGTGCAGAAAAAAGGACGCTTCCGCTCTTTTTCGTCGCGACAATGCGCTGTCGCTTGCTTGGCTGTTTGGAGGCAAGCTGAGCCAAACGCCCTGCTTGCTCGCTTCTCGAATGACGCCGTCTTGCCCAGCGGGCGACGCGCAATCAGCACAGCAGCGAAGCAAAAGAAAGCGTCCGTCCATTGCGTAACACCACCGCCACTCTGTATAGGGGTTTGTATCGGGAGAGGACCGGTTCGCTCGTTTGGATTTGGATTTGGATGTGCGGGAGTGAATGCGTTTGTTTTGTTTGTGTGCAGCTGGCTGGCTGGCGTGTGGCTTGTGGCGTAGTGAGAGAGCGTTGTAATGAATAATGGGAAGAAAGAAAGGGGAGGCGGGCGGGAGGGGGATGGCAAAATAGAAAGGTGCCAGTGCGTCCGTGTCGTGTGTGCGCGAGCCATCACCACTGCTACCAGACGACAGACAAGAGAAAGAGAGAGTGAGAGCGTGCGCCTGCCTGTGCGTATTTTCCCGCCTGCTTCCTTCACTCCTCCCCCCACCACGTAAGCGAGAGACTGAAGAGCGAGTCGGTCGCACAGGAGAGCACGCACGGCACAGCAGACGACACGCTCGGCTTCTACCACTACTACGAGCGCAAGTCCATAGGCGATCGAGCACTTTGGAATCTGCGCGCCACCAGCGACAAGAACAACAAGACACAAGACACGATGAGCAAGGTGAACAAGAGCGTGCGCTGGTCGACGGTGACGGTGTACGAGTTCGGCGTGGCGATTGGCGGCAGTGCGGTGCCCAAGCGCGGCGGCCCGGCCATCGGGCTCGCGAAGAAGCCCGAGTTTGTGTGGAGCACGCGCGTGGAGGAGGTCGACACGAGTGACTCGGAGAGCAGCGACGGGAGCGCTGACGACGACGAGCAGAAGGCCGCTACCGTCTCGTATGGAGGGAACACTAGTGGTAATGACCGTAGCCGACGCCTGGCGCGTAGACGGCGCGTGCGCTGGCTCAAGCCGCTGGAGCGCGTGACGATGCTCGAGCAAGCCGGCTGCAGCGAGCGTCGCATCTACCGCACGATTATGGAGAGCTCGGAGATCGCGATGTCGAGGCGGCTCTGCATATCCGTGCAGCGTAGCATCGCCGTCTGAGAGAGCGACAAAGCGAAGACGTGTGGAAGAATGCCGCGCGAGTGATCCCCAGTGAAGACGTCTCAAGACTCAAGCCCCAGCAGGTACGCGTCTCGAAGTGAGATCCAAATGGCGCGTGGCTGTGGGTGAAGGACTCTAACTCCCAAGTCCCATCAGCAGCGCATGAAGATTGAGGGAGGTCGATCGCTTGCCGGAAGAGGCAACGCAATGCGAACCAAAGAGAGAGCGAGAGGAAGAGGCCGGAGCGGAAGAGTCTCGACCCGGAGGTTATTTGTACCATTACTGTAGCAGTATGAGGAGCGTGTGATAAGTAAGTTATAGAGAAGTCGTCTGCCGACACATTTCCATTGATCGTTCTGCTTGCGACCTCTTCAGTTTGGCTATGGGGAGAAGTCTGTGACGCCCTCCCCACACACCACGCACACGTACATATCTCCTGCTGTGCTACAGACCCCTTTGCCTCTTTTTCACAAACGAGTAGCTACGTCAAAAACTAGCGTCTGCTGCGGCGTGAGCGGATGTGTGTTGGAATGAGAAGTAAGATATGCTCCGCCTGCAGACTCGTGATCTCAACGCTCTGGCATACGAGAACACCAAGGTGGAGGGAAACCAGAGTCAACTTTGTCATCACTGATCATAAATTACGCGCTCTACGGATTTCTAGAATTACATGGAGCTCGGCTTAGCTTGGCTTGCTGGTAACACAGCGCTTTTGGCTGGAGGCTCGCTCATGACGCTCGCTCTGTTTCGTCATCTTCGCGCCGTTCGATAGCTTATCACCTTCACGGCTTAGTTCACAACGCATCCACAATGGATTGCCACTTGAAATTCTCTTCAGCAGCAGTTAGCTACTGCGCTCGTCTCGGGGATGCACCACTCTCGGTCGGCAGGCGCAGACACAGTCGTCTCGACATGGCAATCTGCGACGACTCCATGAGCATGCGGTAGATGCGCTTCTCACTGTAGCCGGCCTTCTCGAGCATGCTCACGCGCTCCAGCGGCTTGAGCCACCGCACGCGGCGCGGGCGACATCGCTTCGGTGATTGGCTCGCGCTTGTTGGTGATGCTGGTGTCGTTCTTGTTCGCTCTCCACTGTCGCCCTCGTGCTCTACCTCGCGCAGCGGCGCGCCGCGTACCGCGTCGACGGTCGTGCGCCAGACATACTCGGGCGTGCCACTCGCGAGCCCGATGGCCGGGCCGCCGCGCTTGGGCACCGCGCTGCCACCGATACCTACGCCGAACTCGTAGACCGTGATCGTGGACCAGCGCACCGACTTGTTCATCGTTGCTTGTGTGTTTGTTGTTTGTGGTGTGGCGAATACGCAAGTGGTGTTGTGTCGGTTGCGTGCGTGCGTGGTTATTGTTGTTGCCTGTGGCGAGTGGTCACCTTTCCTCACGAGTCCTTCCTTTCCGCACGCGCACAAACGCAAGGGCGTAAGAGAGAGCGAGCGGGCCATTCACAGAAGAAGGCGGATGGATGGATGGATCTGGCTGGCGCCGTTCTTTTCCCTCTTTCGCTCGCTCCCATCAACCCGCCGCCCCGCCGCAACAAACAAACGGCCCGCAAACCCACATGTCAGTCAGGTGGTCCGCTCAGAAAACAGGCCGTTGTTTGCTTTTCAGCTGCAAGCGCAAGTCGCGTGAAGAAGGCGTTCGTCTCAGTCACACACGCAAGCGCACAAGGCACAAGGCAAGCGAAAAGCGATTGTGACACGAAATGTCACGAAAGTGATCGAGCAAAAAACAAATCGAGTTTTGGTGCGTCCGCTCGGCCATCCGCCTCCCCTATCCCCCGTCCACAAATCGCGGAAGCTACAAAAGTGGACAGTCGGTTGCGCTGAAATCCAAAAAATGAGCAGCTCTTCCCCAGCACCACAAATCAAATCAAACAAGCGACAGAGAAAGAGAGAAATGTGGAAGCGAGCGAGTCCAATAACGACCACGACGCAGCGCCGCCGCTACACTAGACACAATGCCACTACATGAATATAGTACATATGGGTGCTCACTCGCAGCCAGCCTTTGGCATAGCTGCGACGCGCGCGAAGTTGTCGGCATCCCTCCCTCTCTTCTCACTCCCTCTTTCGTTTGCGAGCGACGTCGCATTGCGACGACACCTCCCGTTGTTGATTGGCTGAGACGAAGAGCCGTTGGTGACGCAAACATCTGGTGGGACCAGATGTATGGCTTGTGGCAGCAGTGAATTGTCAGATCGGCCGTTTGTGCACCTCGCTAGATGGCTGGTGACACAAGCACACTTGTGGCACGAACCAGCAGGTGAGCTCGGGTGTGGTTAATGCGCGTAATTTGACTGAGATGGATAGCAAGGAGAGGCACTCGGCGTCAAGGCATGAAGGAGTTGCCTTTGTGTGGCATTGTTACTGCATACTACTGCGCCTGAACGAGCGTGCTTGAAGGGACGTTTTGTGAACCTCACACTGCTTTCTTGCTTCCTTACCCGCAATATCTATTCCGCTTTGTACCGCTTTGTACCCAACTCCCTTCGAGCATTCGTCTGCGTTTTTGCATGTGACGAAAGCCAGCGAACCCCTTGTTATGGGGTTGCGAACTGGATGACACCTAAAAAGGTGTGTGCAATTCTGGATAGCGATCACTCACGACTGGCTGAAAGGCAAGAAAACGTTTCTATTTCTGTCAGTATACGCTTTTTGTATACAAATCTGTGGTACTTCAACACGGGTCGGGTTGGCGCTTGTGAAACATTTAAAGTTGGAAATAAATCGCTACAATTAGCTTTTACAAAGTAGATTAAAACTGCTTTATCCAGAGTCAACAGGCGGGTTTCCAGTTTACTCGCAACCCGCGATTCTAAATCCCACGCCGGATCCGTCAACGGATTCGAATCTTTCTTACAAACACCTCGTCAAAACTGAAACTTCGTGTCCGGGCTCCGAACCAGACTGGAACTGGAATCTGTATACCAGGTGCATGGATAGTGATTGTGACATCAGGCTTTACTGGTCTTTGAATCAAACTGAAAGGGAATGCGTTGGATGCGTGGGGGCGGCTGTGATCGGTGTTGGGCGGCGGCGGCGGTCGCCGTTGCAACACGCGCGACCTGCACGCAAATGCACGCACACACAACTTGCGCTTGTTCATACACCTATGCGTATGCACATATGTGCGACCTTGAGACCTTGCTTGGTATGCGCTACGCTTGCGATGTAGATAGAGAACGATAGAAATGCGCCTGGCCAGCTCCAGGTATACCGGTGCCATTGCAGCACAGCTCCACATGGAAGAATGGATACGTTGGATTAGCACAGCAGGGGGTAAGCAGAGTTGTCGAGTGCATGGACATCGTCTGTTATCTTCACGGCGCTATCTGTGCTCTAGCCAGTATCTTGAACAAACACACATTCTCACCTCATGGGTCGCTTGGCTCGAGTGCACGATTGGTTGCCTTGGTAAACAAGCTCTTGTACAAGCTTCCTTGTCGCTGGGAAGCCACGCATACACACCTCTCGTGTTCGCTCTCTCATGAAGTATTTGCCATTTGAATACTAATAATATTATAGCAAAATAATCATCCACGACGAACGCGTCCGCGTGCGTTCTTCTTCTCTTTCTATGGTACAAATATGTAAAAAAAAGACGACAGCTTTGACGTCCTTGCTCTCAGACATAGCTGGCGGGGATCATGCGCGGGCGCTGGCTCAGGAAGGCGGGGGTTGCGCACGGCTGGCGCTCGAGCTGCATCTCAGCCTTGCGCTTCTTCGCCTGCGCGCGCTGCGCCTCGAGGTCGTCGTCCTCCGTGAGCGAGCGCCTCCGCGACGCGAGGATGATGTTTGTCTCGCGCGAGAAGCGCAGGATCATGCCGTCGCTCTCGCCCGCGGCCTGCAGCAGCCGCACGCGCTGCTCGGGGGTGAAGCGGCGCACGCCCTCGCTGCGCTCGGCCATGTGGCCGACCTTGGTCGTCCACGTGAACTCGGGCGCGTCGGCCAGACCGATAGCGGGGCCGCCCTTCGTGGGCACCGAGCTGCCGCCGAGTCCGACACCGAACTCATGGATCGTGATGGTCGCCCAGCGCACACGCTTCTTGCTAGCGGTGGTTGAGGCGGTTGAGGCGGCGGCCTTGCTCGGGCTGTTGCGCAGTGCGGCCGTCGCCGGCTTCTTGCGCAGTGGCGAGCAGGCTCCGGTCGCGGCTTGTGCGGTGGTGCTGCTGCGCGCAAGTGGCGCTTGCGGCTCGTCGTAGAGCTCAGTGGTGGTGGTGCTCGTCATCTCCTTCGGGGCCATGCTTGTTTGCTTGCTTGCTTGCTTGTTGTTGCGCGCTTGCTTCTTTTTTCTTTCTGTGTGTGTGCGTGTGTGTGTGCGGACGCTGGTGCTCGCTTGCGTTGTTGTTGTTTGTGCTTTTTTTTGGTATTTGCCTGCGGGCTTTGCGGCCTGTCTGTCAGTTCTGCCCTTTTGATGGCGTGGGCGGTGGACGCTGGCGAGATCGTTGACGCCGGTTTTGTATGGAAAGCTGGTGTGGCGCGTTCTTGTCCCACGAAAAAACTGGCGAAGGCGGGTAGGGATCCGCTTTTCGATGGTGGCTTCATTTGGAGTTCAATGTGCAGTGCGTTGTGTCAATAATAGATTCTGAGTTTGTAGAAGTTTTCAGTTTTATAAAGGATATATACGGATTAAAATTGTCCACATGTGAATCGAATGCGACTATATTTCAGAGGTCAAATACTATGTAGCGTTCATTAAGCATCAAGACAGTGAATTGCAGACGCGTACTGTAGAGCGGATAGGTACACCACCGTACGCAACGGGTACAGTTCGCAGTAAGTGACACACACTCACTCCTTTCACAAGCGCAGACCAGTTGTGTGCGTGGCCGATCGGCTCAGGTATTGTATTTGTGTGGCTCGGGTGGCCTGCGAATTCTCGTGTGTGAGTGGTGGTGCACAAGCAACCACAAGCAAGCACATGTGTGGGTACAAGCAGCCACAAGTGATTTCTACCGGCTC
>JAADWP010000583.1:0-19095 GCA_023336215.1 Globisporangium iwayamae
AATGGGGTTGTTAGCACAGCAGAGGGATACAGTATAGTCAGTCACATAACATACTCAAACAGCATCGCTAAACTCCTAGTGGTCGCAAAGTTATGAGGAAAAAGGTGGGTGGCCGTATATTTTTGGCCTGGAGTGTACTACAGTCAGAGCCTCTAAGCGAGTCATCAAATTTCACAGGCTATTCGAATGCGCAAATCATATGATTTCCATAGTCCTTTTCCTACACAAGGCACCTTCCCCTGAAATCGGTATAGCAAGGTATTCGTTCTCACATGATGGTGACGTCTCCCTCCTTCCTCGCTCTCTCACAACACACACTCATCGCGTTCCCAAAAGGAAAGTCAGCTCAAAGCGACTGAGCGAGCGAACAAGCCAACAGGCCAGCATGTCGATCGACATGCGCGACGACCAGTACGCGCTCTCGCTGCTCGGCAGCAACAGCGAAGACGACCAGTACACCACCCCGCGCTCGGCTAATGGCTCCGTCGCCCCCTACGCCGGCCGCCCGTACGCCAAGGCCGGCGCCGCCGCTACCACCACCGGGGTACGTCTATTCGTATGGCAGCACGTACGTAATTCAAATGAGTCTAGGTTCTAATATACATATATATATATGTGTGTGTGTCGCTTTGTGTACGAGTAGTCAGAGAATGACCAGATGCGCGGTGAGATCGTGCGTCTTGAGAATGTGTTGGCAACCCGCGTGGCGGCACGCGCGAACCAGGACCCGTCCAACACGCCGCTTGAGCGCTCGAGCAAAATCGAGAAGTACGTGGAAGTGATGGAGCTCACCAAGTGCCTGCGGCGCCAGAAGGAGTTCCTTTTGAGTGAGAACCGCAAGCGCCAGCGATTCGCGGAGAAGATTCAGCAGGCCATGCCTGTACGTGGCTTTCTGCCTCTCGGGGTGGTTGTACGTGTGCTGAAGGAGAGCTGATGGCTGATCATCTCTGTGGCAATGCTTGTTTGTTTGTTTGCTTGTTTGTAGCCGTCTACTGATAGCATACAGTTCATGAAGAACGTTAAGTACCCTCCTGACGACGAGCTGGAGAAGACGTCGCGCGAGGCGTTCATGGAGATGATGGAGTACCAGGTGAACGGTGAGCCAGTCGTGTACCTCGGCTGGAAGACGCGGCGCGAGTCCAAGTCCATGTACCTGCACGCGTTTTCGGAGAAGACGTTCCCGGGCGAAGACATGACACGCGTGTTCAATGAGACGTGGACGCTCTACCACGACGAGGTGAAGCAGGAACTGCTGCACAAGCGACGAAGCAAGTTCTGCATCCTAAAGAAGCTCAACGACAACATGTACCTCACACGCAACATCCACCAGTTCATCGGCGAGAGCTTCCCGCGTCACGCCATGACGCTCGTGTGCCGTGTGTCGATCGACAAGGACACATTCGCGATCATCAGCAAGTCGGTCGTCCCACCGACGAACGATGCGCAGCACTTGGTCTGGACCGATGAGTGCTACATGTGGAAGTTCACGCGCCGCCACGATCTCCATGGCGGCTTCGACTTGTCGATCCGCGGCAAGTACGGCAGCACGTCGGCAGTCGCGGGCAACCGCTTGCCGATGCTCGAGTCGTTCTTCCTACTCGTGGACTGGGAGTCGCTCGTGATTCGGCCCATGTTCGACTTTTCGATGCTGTAAGGAAGGAAGAGCGACTGCAGCTGAAGGAGATTTGCGGACCAGGCGACGGGTCGAGATCATCATGACGAGCAGCTCTACCAGCATGTGCTGTATACAGCAAAGCCAGGGAGCGCCGAGCGAGAAGAGATGCCGAGGAGACAGAAACGTGAGCTGCCTGGTTTGCAGAGAAGCCCACGCGTTGAAGTTTGGTTTGCCTTTTGCCCTTCAGTCTATAAAATTATGTGAGCATATTGTTGCGTGGAACCATCGAGGTTGTTGTTGTTTATGGTCTGTTGTGTGTGTTTGTATTGAATGGATTTTTAATGCGTTCGTCTCGTAGTAACCTCTCTTTCTCATACTGTATGCCGCATGAGCGAAGCTCAACCAAGAGATATCACTCGCACCAGAGACCAGCGGAGCTCTTTGTACTTGCCTGCTCATCTGTCGATCTCTCTCATCCCACAGCGAACCAGCGAAAGAGCGCCTAGTTGTAGACCATGTACTTTGGTGTGGACGAGAACTTCTGGTAACCCTTGATGACCTTATTCACCGACTCGAGGAAGTCCTTCTCGCTCACGGACTTTCGCCGCGCGCGGATCGCGTACATGCCGGCTTCCGTGCACACGCTGCGCAGCTCGGCACCCGTGGTGTTCGGGCACAGGCGCGCGACGAGCTCGAAGCGGATGTTGCGGTCGCACGACATGCTCTTGGCGTGAATCTTGAGGATCTGCGTGCGGCCGTCCAGCTCCGGCAGGTTGAACTCGACCTTGCGGTCGAGACGTCCCGGACGCATGAGCGCCGGGTCGAGCGTGTCCGGTCGGTTCGTCGCCATGAGCACCTTGATGTTCCCGCGCGGGTCGAAGCCGTCAAGCTCCGTCACGATTTGGAGCATCGTGCGCTGCACTTCGTTGTCTGTCCCGCCTTCTTCCTGTTGATGTGAGTGAGAGAGAAAGAATCAGCAGTTTCATTCGAGTGCATCCAGAGATCTTATCAATCGACGTAACGTACCGAGCTACTACGTGCGCCACCGATCGCATCAATTTCATCGAAGAACACGATGCATGCCTTCTTCGTGCGCGCCATGGTGAAGAGCTCGCGCACCATACGCGCACCTTCACCGACGTACTTTTGCACGAGCTCACTACCGATGACGCGGATGAAACACGCGTCTGTGCGGTTCGCCACGGCACGCGCAGAAAGCGTCTTGCCCGTACCAGGAGGTCCGTACAGGAGCACACCCTTTGGCGGATCGATACCCAAGTTCACGAAGCGCTCCGGGTGCAACAGCGGCAGCTCCACGACTTCGCGCAGCTTCTCAAGCGCATCCTTGGCGCCACCGACCTCGTCGTATGTCACATCTGGCTTGTCTTCAACAGTCTGTAGCATTCACAAAATAGTATTATTACATACAAACAACGAGTCAATATTCCAGAAAGATCCTTCCGCGGTGAGCAGCTCCAGAGACAAAACACACAAAAAGCAATAACGCACCATGAGCGACACCGTCGGGTCGATCTTTGGCGGCAGCGGAATCTGGATTGCGTACTTGGTGCGGTCTACACCCACGCGCATGCCCTCCTCAATGTCTGTGGGCGCGACCTTCTCGCCGAGCCCGACGACGAACTTGGCGATCTGCTTGACGTTGATCATGTACTTGGCGTCCTCCTCGCCGGCGTTGATGATCTTGGAGCAGCGAGCGACCTGCAGCGGCTGCTCCTCCTGCATCATCTGCTTGTCGCTCACGAGGTCCCACTGGCTCGGCAGGCTCAAGCCCGTGTCGCTCTCCTTGATGCCGATGAGGTCGTTCACGACGCCCTGCGCCTTCTTGATGTCGTCCTCCACCTGCTTGATCACGCGCGTGTACGGGCCCATGCCGTAGGTCTTGAGCAGCGCGATGTCGCCCTCATCCAGCACGGTCTGGGGGCCGGCGAGCAGGTCGTCCTCTTCTTCTTCATAGTTCTTCGTGTTGCCCGTCGCGCATTCTCCACGAGACGCCGCCATCTTCGCTTCGCTTCTCTGCCTGCCTGCTTGCTCGGTTTCCTGTTGTGATGCCTTCAAATGGAAGAAAAGAAGGGGGAATGGAAGATATCGTAATCTATTGCACAGCTGAGATAATTTACAGCTACTACGGAATAATGTTGCCTAAAAGGAGCTTTCAGCTAAGCAAGCGTGTAGTTTACAACATGAAAACTGTGGTAGCAAGCCGCATTCCTGCATAGAGCTGTTGCAGGAAACACACTCAAAAGCAGATCTGCTTGGCTACATCCACGGGTATGTGGCCGATCCGGTCAAAAGCTTGCAGTGCCGGAGCAGGAACCCTTCAGCGTCTGGAACTTACCCGGCAATTGTCGACGAAGTCGCACCTGTTGTGCGTTGCAACTTGCAGATCGCGGACACTCCGAGCGCGCTCACCAGTCATCGGGAATGGTGTGAACTGCACCTTACCTGAGTAGATGCTGTACTCGAGCACGTCGTGGAGGTCTTCCTAAAAATACGCCTCCTTGCCGTCCTTGTCTTCGTCGCCTAGAAAGAAAGTGTCCTCGGGCTCGTTAATGATCTCGTCAATCTTGTCTTACTCCAGTCCGTCGGCGATGCACTGCTGGCGTTGGGCGTCAATCGCGATGTTACACGTCTTGCGCTGATCGAGAACCTCACGCTCGCACTCCTCGACAATGGAGTCAGCCTTCGTACATAGTGCACAGGATGCCTTGGAGTGCTTCTTGCCCACAGACGATTCTAACCAGGAGTCGGAGATGTTGTCCCAGTGCGCGCCGAACGTGGCTGGCCTTGGCGGTATCCCTCTCGTGAACTTGTCTCTGAGTCCATTAACGACTTTGTTGAGCACTTCACGCACGCTCGCTTGCGTCCCGTGTCTGTCAATTGTCATGTGGGAAGAAGTACTCGGCGACATCGTGCTGGTCTCCTCCGAAGTCACCACCCTCGTGATTGTGTGTGTACAGGAAATACGAGTATGAGGCTTGAGCCATAAAACCCAAGGGTTCTGTTGTCTGACCACGATTCCACTTTCACTTTTAGCCCATTCCAGCGATGGACAACGACGACAACGCCGCGGCGGCCATGGCAACGTCCATGGAGGGCCCTATGAGCAGTAGCAACCGTGATAGCGGCGCGGCACCTCCATCTTCCTTCGCGCTCGTACCGTTCTCGTTCCGCAATCCGTTCCACGACGCGCTGCGTGACGCCACGCGGTGGTTCCCGATCGCCGGCAAGCGCCTGCGCATCGACCAGGGATGGAAGCCCGACGGCCGCGGCGGTACGTCGATCGGCTTTGGTGCTTCGGTCTACGACGCCGCGGTGCTGCTTGCGCTCTACTTAGAGAGCCACAAGGATGACGTGCTGGGCAAGCGTGTGATCGAGCTCGGCTGCGGCCCGGGGCTCGTGGGCATCGCGGCCGCACACTGCGGCGCCAAGAGCGTCGTGATCACGGACGGGGACCCGGCGTCCGTGGCGCTCACACAGCGCAACATCGAGCTCAATGGTCTGCCGTCTGAGGTCACGACCAAGTGCCGTGCGGCTGAGTACCTCTGGGGCGATGACACCAACGCTGTCAACGACGATGAGGCCTACGACGTCATCCTGGGGGCCGACATCGTCGCGTGTCCGTACGCTGGCGCCTTTGAGTCACTGCTCAAGTCCTTCAGGGCACTCTCGAGTGAAAAGACACTGCTGCTGCTCGCGTACAAGCTGCGTCACGGGTCGGAGCAGGCGTTCTTCGCCCAGTTCGAGCAGGAGTTCGATGTCCATCAGGTGGACGCGAGCGAACTGCACCAGGACTTCCAGCAGGGCGACATCGTGTTGTACACGGCGCGACTAAAGCCGCAGCCTGCATTACAGCCGCAATAGTAACGCAATAGCTATACGTGAATATTTCTATCTACACCTCCATTGTATTGATTTAATGGCTGTACGATCTCTATCCATACAGTATCTCTATAGCTTCTTAGTCCTCGAGGCACTCGACGACGACGCGATTGAAGTCATCGGGGTTGTCTAAAAACACCTGATGGCCGGAGTACGGCACCAGGTGCAGCGAGGCTGATTTGCCCTGCTTCTTGAACTTGTCGACCACCTTCTGGCCGTGGCGGAAGTCCATCCAGTCGGACTCGCCGCCGTAGATAAACGTCAGAGGCATGGGCACAACCTCGGGCTGCAGCATGTCGGTCAACGGGCGAATGGCATATGCACCAGGGGCGAGATGCGTGGCCATGGTCTTCTCACCTGAGGCCTTGAGCGCCCAGTTGTGGTAGATGTACTCGCTCAGGTCGTTCATGTCGACGCTGCCGTTGCGGAGAGCGCTTGTCTGTGGCATGAACGAGATACGGCGTGTCAGCGCGTTCGAGACGAGCTGTGGGCCGTACGGACCAGCAAAGCGCGCCACGGACATGGGCGTCACGCCATTCTCCCAGGCCGAGAAGACCATGCGACGCATCCAGGACGCATTGCGCGCCTTCTCGAGTGCCGAGTTCGGATCAGGCAACGGTGGGTGGCTAACACCGGCTGGAGACACGAGCACGAGGTGCTGTAGACGATAGAGAGAGAGAAAAGTGTGAGTTACCTGAGCGACGAGTTGCTTCGTAGGTCAGCAGCAAGATCGACGCACGAACCTTGACGTTCTGAGGGTGTTGAATGGCGTACGAAGACGCGAAGATGGCCTATAGAACAGAAGAGAGCATCAGCACTGCTATAGAGGCAGGCAGGGGACGATAGCTGTACAGCGTGCTTACGCCCATGGAGTGCGCGCAGAGGTGGAAGTCTTCGAGATTCAGCTCCTTTCGCCAGTTCTCGAACGACTCGAGCACGAATTCATTTGCGCTATCAAACTTTACGAAACAAAAAGCACGATCAGCGCTCAGTTGCAACCGATAACAGAGAAGGACACTCGCAATTGACTCACATCCTTGTGGGGGAATTCTGGGCGATCTGAGCGGCCGACACCGATCCACTCAACAGCGTACTGCAGCATAGAGAAGAACAGGACCAAATTGTTAATCGCGATTGCGCTAGTACCCGCATAGAGAGCATTCTGCCCACCACGTACCACGTTGAAGTGCTTCGCCAGGTGCCCCAAGTTCTACAAAACAAAACAGCAACACAGTACACTCAGCATACATTCGGCATTGAGTACATGCAGTGCATGCCCTCGCTCACCGTTGCCCACACGGCATTCCCGCCGGCAAAGCCGTGCACCATCACGAGGTTCTTCACGTCCCCGCGCTTCACTTTCTCTTCATCCGAGCACGGGACGATCACAGTCCCGAGGCTCGCGACCTTCGTCATCTCGAACGGCGACGCGATGTTGCTCTCCAGCAGCCTGCGCTCAGCCTGCTCGAGCCGCTGGTAGCTCGCGGGCACCCATTCCCAGAAGCGGCCCTTTGTGGTGCACCCTAGGAGAAGCAGCACGCCTATTTGAGAACAACGTCCGCACACAGCATCACGCACTGATACATACATACACAGCAGCATACAGCCTGACAGCGTACCTGTGGTGGTCGCCATGGGGCGCAGCAGCTTGAACGCCATCGTGTGTCGTTCTATGTGGTTGTCTTCGAAGCTTTGACGCGAATTCCAAAATGGGACAATCATTTCGTGAAGAGGTCCGTTTAAGTGTTATGCAAGGTGACATGGTAAAGCTGACGTACCTCCTAATGTGCTCTAAAAGGCTATAATACCTGGCTTTTAGCACTATCTTGAATAGTCAATCTGTAACCTGAGAGATTCTATAAGATTAGAAATGCTTTAGCAAAGAGTGATGTTTTATAACAATCATTCGTGGAAAGCTGATGCAATTTGAGTGGCGTAATCACTGAAGTTGCGTAAACCTGCGTCTTTGCAGTATTCGCGTATGTTCGCACGTATCCTGTAATAGCATATGCGCGAAAGCAGGTTACGCAGAATCACTCAACTGGAGTGGCGAAGGGTGCTCAGGAAATGAGGAAGAGGTTTACGTGTTCGAAGGCGCCGAGACTCGGTTCGTGCGCGACGCCCGACGACGATTTGAGGGGGCTTGGCGAGAGTCCAACGCGATGCCAGAGCTGATCCCGGACCAGCCTGTGGATAACTAGCGTACGCCATCGCGGATTCGTCCCCCAACACCCGCCCTGCCTCCATTTCCAGTCAACACATGATTAGCTGAAATATATATCAGATCAACTGATATTTCTGATTAGCTGAAATATTGCAGCTCTCAAGTGTTCATTAGCTACGCCGAAAGGGCGTCCGTGAGCATCGTGTTGAAGGCCTCGACGTTGTCCATGAAGACCTGGTGGCCCGCGAGCGGCACTTTCATCACCTGCACGCGCTGGTGACCGACGAAAGTCTCCGCGAGCTATCAACGCCATAGGTCGCACATGCCACAACGTTAGCCCACAGAATCCGGAGCTTCAAACACGGAGCTGATGCGCTCAAACCGAGATGAAGACCGTACCTTCTCGCCGTGAATCGAGTCCATCCAGTCAGGGCCGCCACCATACCTGAGCAGTCAGCCATAGATAGAGCACAACCATTAGCAAACCCTTCCAAGCTTCATAGCCCCCAACCACATACAGAAGAAACCAAACGCGCGCGTACATGAAGGTGATTGGGACCTTGACGGTCGCTGGCGTGAGCATCTCGCACAGCGGCTTGCGCGCAAACACCCCCTACAAACAAGCATATCAGCCAGTCAGTAGCCTACACTAGATATTAAGAGGAATCTTTTAAAGAAAGAAGCTTGGCGTACCGGGTGCAAGTGCGTGTGCATGGCGATTTCGCCCGAGCTCTTGAGCGCCCAGTTGTGGTACCAGTACTCGGCGACCGTCTCCATGGGGATGAGGCCGCGCTTGATCGCGCTCGACTCGGGCATGACGCTCACGCGCATGGTAGAGATAAATCGTAGGAGCGCAGGACCAAAAGGTCCCGCGTACCGGATCACGCTCTGATAGATCATATGAGGTAACATGGTGTTAGCATTCGTCACAGTTGGGTCAGGATTCCTACATGCAAGCGCACCATTGGCGTGAGGCGCAAGTTCCACAAGAAGCGGAAGATCTTGATGCCCAGTGCCTGTGGACGCGCAGGCGGCAGTTGGCCAACGCCCGCGGGCGACACGAGCACGAGATGTTCGACGCGGTCAGCAAAGCGCACAGCGTAGGAGCTGGCGAACATGGCCTAAGTATGTAAAAAACCCCGGTCAGTTGGAGGTCAGCATGCCGAGTAGGGGGATAGATAGATAGAAACAGCAGAGAGCACGTACCCCCATCGAGTGGCCACACAGGTAGAACTTCTCAATCTGTAGATAGATCATGGCGCAATTAAACGCGTCAGACAGTGGACAAAGACCTGGTGGTAGAAAGAAAGAGATACCCCAGCACCTTAAGCTCTTTGCGCCATTTTTCGATCGCGTTCACGAAGATCGCGTCCGCTTCTTCTTGCTAATGAGGTTTCGCATAACGCACACAAACAGCAATAAGCACTTGACTGCAGCAATGTGTACACCAAACAAATAGCAAACTTGGTTCGACGTTCGTACCTCGTACGAGGCAAAGTCTGGGCGATCCGATCGGCCTGTGCCCACCCACTCAATCGCATACTGCACCATCCAACAATAACAACACGGTATGAGTCACCCCATCCTCAGTCAATCATGCCACAGCACCATCAAGTAGCAATAGGTACGCACCACATCATACGACTTGGCGAGGTGCTCCAAGTTCTACATGGTCCGATGACAACATTACCAACAATAATCAGCAGCCACACACAAAGCCATATAAACCACGGTCGCCATCACTTACACACGCCCAGAGCGCGTTGCCCGCAGCGAAGCCGTGCACCAGCACGAGCGTCTTCTTCTCTTCTTTTTTGGCAGCAACAGACGTGCAGGGCACGTATACTGTGCCCAATCCCGCAACCTTGAGCATCTCGAAGGGCACGCGCACGTTCCTCTTCAGGATCCCGCGCTCGATGCGCTCGAGCTCCTCGTAGCGCGCCGGGATCCAGAACTTGGCGTGCGAGACCGCGACCACGAGCGGCGTCAGCAGGAATACGAGCGCAAAGCCCGCTATGTTACAGCAACAGCAGGGCATGCTCAAAGAGTTAGCGACAGCTGAGCGCTTTATGGTTTAGTATACATATAAACATGGCTTGAAATGGCACGCACCGATCGTGATACCGGTGACAAACTGCCAGTGCTTGAGCGCGTAGACGCTCTCCCAGAGCAGCGCCACGAAGAAGAGCGGCGCGAGCATGTCGACGAGCAGCGGGATGCCATTGGTCGCCGTGATCGGCACGTCGAGAGCCGTTATCAGCAGTGCGTGGAAGCGCCACTGGCCCACGACAAGCGCCGCGAGCACGAACGCCAGCAGCGCGAGCAGCTGCAGGAAATCACGCGCGCCTTCGAGCTCGTGGCGCACTTTGTCCGCGTCGTCGTCGCTCGTGATCTCTACGAACGTGTGACCGTGCTGCATCTCCACAAGGTAAACTTCCCAGAGGACGACGCCGGCGAAGAGCGTGAGCAGCGCCAGTCCCGCGCGCGAGAGCGCCTTGGACGACGCCGTGAGTACTTTGCCCAGCAAGCCGTAGCAGATCCACACGGGCGTGAGCAGCAGTAGCACCAGCGCCACGCCCGCGGCCTTTACAGGAGAGACACGCGGACGCGGTGGTGCCTTCGGAGCGTTGGGGGCAGTGGCGGCCGTGGCCTCCGAGGGGGGCGTCGCTGAAGCTGAAGCGGCCATGGTGGCGAATTCGAGACTAAGCTGGACACGCCTCAGACACGCTAATAACAACCACTATACAAACTCCAAGTTTGAGTAAGCGAGCTGGCGCACGGCTATCCGCTGTACCAGTTTCTGACAACCACGACTGCCATGTCCATGACCACGCGACATCACCGCGCTTCACTGCGCACCAGACACGTGATCATGCGTTCCTGTGATCCGGGTCAAGAGCTTGCACCAGAATTTCGGTTGGCACCACCATCGAGGCATCACTGCTGGACGAGCTTGGTGTGATATACCGGAGAGCCTCCTCTTTCTCCTTCCTTCTCTACCAAATGAACAGAGCAAACAAACAAGGCAACAGAACCAGCAGAGCCAGCAGGCGACATGCACAGCACGCACGACGGGCACAGCGTAAACAACACGCAACGCGACGTCCCCCGTTCACCCGTTTCCCCCTTGTCCACCGCCGCCAGTCCCGGCTCAACTGTCACTGCTGCCACCAGCCACACGCACCACCACCAACCTGTTCCCACGAACCTAGTTCCCAAGAGTGCTGTCGCTGCAACAGCACGTGCTAGTTCGCAGGCTTGCCCACGGGCTCGAGCACAGACGGTGGAAGCTGCTGCTGCTACTCTCGGACCCGCTCCCCCGATTACAAGCAGAATGATGGCATCGCTGGCCGCTGGTCTCGACGATGGTACATACCGTACTATCGTCGAGGCAGCCGCGTCAACTGCAGAGGATGCCGTAGATGGAGTGAATGAGTCTCCAGGGACTCCAGCCACGCCAGGTGTGTTCATAGACGCATTGGCCAAATAGATCAAAAAGCTCCGGCTGGCCCAGATAGCCCAGCAACAGGTGGATCTCTACGAGTTTCGAGCGGCACTAGAGAGAGCGAGGGAAGAGGCTCGTCAAGAGTGCGAGGCGCACGAAACGCGGTGCGACCAAGCACGCGCTGAACGGGCGACCCAGCAACAAGAGAAAGAAGTGCATGAAGAGTGGAGAAGGTGGGCACTTATTGAACGATCTGCTTGGAATTTAAGAGTGGCGGTGGAACGCGCGCGCGAGAGAGAGACTGGAAGTGAGCACTGAGATGGAAGCGTGGAGAACCGCGCAACGACAACTTAACGAGACCTCACTTCACGAACCAAAGAGAGAGCGTGACGGAGAGCGCAGCATGAGGGACGCGTTTGAATCGTGGAGGGTGCAAATGTGGCATAACCGAACAGTGTTGGAGCGTGGTGCGGAGCTACTCCGGGAGAAGGCTCACAGACTACAGCGCGAGCTACAAGAAAGTGTTGCAGAGGTGCTAATATTCCCTGACCCCGGGTGCTCGAGGTACCGCAAGCCCAGACAGCACTGCAACAACCCTCACTGCAGGAAGCGGCATGACATCCCGTCGTCACTCAATACACTACTTTCCTATCTTGCCAATACGCAGAAATCGTTAGATATCTGCATGCTCTTAATCACATGTGAGAAGGTGAGTCTGACAGTGTTGTATATGTTATTGGGACTGATGGGGCTGATGGATATCTAACATTGTGTGTGCTGTCATGTGCGCTTCTTTTAGATGAAGCAGGTTATCCTGGGCGTATTCCGCAATCTCCAGGCCAAGAATCTCGGCCACAAGCTCCGCATCCTAACCGACCGAGCAAACTCCCACGTGAATTCCAATGTGGTGGCAGAAGATCAAACAGCAGGTCTGGTTGTCGGTCACTCCAGGATACCGACCTTGATTGCTGCGGGGGTGGAAGCAATCTTAGTGAAGCGAAGGCTTTACAACAAGGCGGGTTGATGTATTGCGTGCATCTGATACTGGAGACTGGGAGCACGTGCTAATCGCCTTCTAACCGTTTTCTGTATATGATGTCTGTTCGAACCATACCACATGCCAGTCAGTGACCGCAGCAGAAGCAGAAGCTTCTTGGCAGCACTGAAAACACCTTCTTCGTCTGTTAAGTAAAGCTTCCGAGAGAGCCACGACGGTCAGTAAGCTCCGCTTCGTCAGACTTCGAGGCAGTAGTAAGCTGCAGTGACGGCTTGCTGGGTTTCTTGGTTCTGTTGCGAGTATTCGCGGTCGCTCCTCCCACAAAGGCTGCTCGTACGCTCAGCGTTCGCGCGTTTGTCTGAGCTACGACTTTCGCTTTGAAGTGAGCGCGTGCGATGCGGGACGCTATGAAGCTATTCTTGGCAGAAGGACTCCTTCCGTCCTCCGCGTTAATCGAACTGGAGCCCAGAAAGCAATGGAGTGCACAGGCGGCTTCAAGGCACTGCGCAGTCACGTGCAAGCGGCGAAAGCGAACAGCTCGCGTCCAGGGAGTGGGGCCAAGTACAGAAGCGAGCGAAGAGACGAGCAGCGTGGCCATGACGACGTAAGCGCACTTTCCACCTGCAAGAGGCTAGCGCGTGTAGCCCGCTTACTGCTGATGCAATTAATGCTTACGTGACGTTGAAGCAGCTTGATCGGCGGAAAGCTGAGAAGGATCCCGCGTTTGCAGGTCAGAGTAGAGCTCTACCGCACAATTTGAGCTCCCTCCCTCATCATCAACAATGACTTGCTCACACGGTTCCTTTCTGCACAAGAAACAGAGATCCGCTGCAACCAAGAGCGCCTGTGGGAGGACGAGCGCCACTTGAACGCTCTTCGCGTGCGTGATGCTTTCATTGCTTTGATCGCCATCGTGGTGAGCATGTTGAGCATTGAGGAACTCATGCATCGCTTCGTATTTGACACTCTAGACTGCATTCCTGAAAGACCAGAAGGAGCTCAAGGTGAGCCAACTAATTCTGCTCTGGATTGCTACAGCCCCTAGCACTACTGTAGGGTGACGGCTGAGCAGACTCTATGAGCCAATAGGAGCGTGAGCGAGGCGTGCGCATGATGGAGACGTCGCTGCAGGAGTCGATGGACCGCGTCGCCGAAAAAGAGGCGCGTCTCGATACTCGCATCCAGGAGCTCATGAGGCTCGAGTCGCGCCTGCACGAGGCACTGGAAGAGAAGCGACAGCACGGGACTACGCGTGCTGAACCCGAGCAGAGAAACAGCAACGACATTAGCAAGGACCGCGAGGAGGAGCGCGAAATGGCACTCGTCGTACAAGAAGACGTGCGTCGTGCTGGGTGTGCTCTGCTACCAATATGGTCCATGTCTCTTACCGGAGTGGTATGGGTATGTATGCGAATAGGAGCTCAAGCTCGCCCGTGAACGTGTGGTGGAGCGCGAAAAGCATGTTCGTACTGTTGCTAGCTGCTGGATCCATGCTGCTTTTCCCATCGTAGCTAACGCCTGAAGATCCATATCAATTGGTAGCTCATCCTGAAAGAGCGCGTGCTGAACGAGAAAGCGGTCGAGCTGAGTGCTCTGAGCACAGAGCTCGAGCGGAAAGACGCACTGCGCGAGCGCGAGACCGCCGCCCAGCGAGCCAAGTGGGAGCTCGAGCGAGAGAGTGTAAGCCGCTCGGACAACCCTGATCTCGATTTCATTTTGTCGTCACCTCGCTTGCATCATTGATTTGAATCTGAACGCGCCATTGCATTGCTCTTTCTGTGGAAGCATTACGAGGACCTCGAGAAGCAGCTTCGTGAGCAGTACAAGCTTGAGATGGCCCAGGTGGCACTTCAGCAGCAAGAGGTTGGTAGTATTTCTTAACAGCTGACTGATATACACCAACGATATCGGTGTATTAAGTGACTATCTCATGCACCTTCTTGCGCAGCTAGCAGCTCAGAGCGAGCTTCTTAGGGTGCACACGAGCGACCTGGAGCTCGTCGAACGAGCTCTCGCTATTCGAGCTGAGAAGCTAGGAGAGCTAGAGACGCAGGCGCTTGAGCGATTGGAGTGGAGCTCCATGACTCAAGAGGACCTTGCATCGCGCATTGCAGCAATGGAGGGCATGACTGCAGAGTTGAAAAGGCAGCGAGAGCAGCTCCGGGACGCGCGGATAGCTCTGGAAGAGGCCGAAGCGGCGCAAAGGACACGGGTTTGTGTAGAAGCTTTGAGGTTGGGCGATGTCGTGTGAGGCTGACAATAACATCTACTCACTGCCGTGCACTGCATTGCAGGAACACAAGCTGACGTTGTTTGCCCAAGAAGTCGAGGCACAGCACCAGTCCAATGTGACCAAACAACAGCAGCTGAACACCGCCACATCACTCTCCGCAGAAAAGCAACCTGTCTCTACTCCCGCGGTCGATTTGAAGCTATCGGCAGCACACGAGAGTGTGAAGAAGGAGCGGCCGAGCTCGAGCGCCGGGCGATTGCGGCGCAGTCTCACGTCGAGTCTCTTTACAACCAAGTGAACACACAGCGACTCGCACCAGCAGAGAGCTCGGTATCCAAAGGATGCATGCAAGGAGCTCTCTCATGTTGCAGCAACGCAATGCGTGGCCAGTGGTCTCTTCAAGCTGACAAATAATTTGCGTTTGTTTCCGAATAAAGTTCTTTTTTACCTATGTTTTCCACTTGTTCTTGCTCGTTGACTGGCATACACAAGGCAAGTACAACGTGTAAATTGGAGCTTGTGCCGCGATCATACCAAGGTTTGCTTCGGTGTCCCGGCTCGACCCATCTCTCTTCCCGCCGCCCAAATACCTGATGGGGAAAACTCCACAATTCGACTACCGCCGCCACTGCGCTCCACTCAGCAGCAACGCACATTCATCTATTAGACGATGACCATGCGGCGGCTGCTGCTGCTGGTACTGGCTGCTGCTGTGATGGCCGTGACAGCCGCGCTGCACTGCGAGCAGCTAGGACTGGACGCACCGGCGCACGTGACGCTCTTCCAGTCGCAGCAGAACGCAAGCGAGGCCGTGGTGCTCCATCCTGACTGCTCCGCCAAGATCGTCCCCACGACTCCGGGCGAGGACGACGCCGTGGAGCTCGTCGTGAACGCGTCCGAGATCGCAGTCGTCGCGAGCTACCCGCCCTGCGACCGCATGTGCGCTCTCGTAGTGGACTTTTGTTGATTCAGCTCTGTTTACTCGTACTGAACGAATTACTCGGGTGACACTGTAGATACCTGGACTCGAACCCGATCGAGAGCGCCAACTTCTCAGCGGATACCACGATCTTCCACGTGTATGTGAGCTTTATCAGTTGTGGTGGCGTGTACGTGTGGGTGGCTAATGCAGAGCTCTTTATCAACTGTTTTGTTGCAGGATTCTCGCATTTTGTCAGCTCACTAGCCTCGAGAACATCACCCTCGGACCGAACATGAATGAGCTGTGAGAACATGTGCTGCTTGTATACATTATGCTGTGGTGTGTGCGTTAGATGCTCATTCTTGGAATGCCTGACTGAATTTACGCATCGCCAGAGACTGTGAAGGCAATCTGCTGACCTCCATCCCGGCTAGGAAGATCCCCGCCTCGATGCGCACCTTGTAAGCATCCCCTTGCCCGTATCTCTATCTATGAGAAGCTTGGAGTCTCACCTGACACTTACGCTGCAGATACGTCGGAGAGAACAAGCTGACGAACCTGAGCTTGCCGCTGCCAGACCACATCGAAGCGCTGTACGTACGACCAACGAAATGACTTCGCGAACGAAGTGACCGAGTCTTTCCCTTTCGAAATACAGTGTTCTCACTCTGTGACTTTCTTCCTTCCTCTCTCCCTCTCTGTCTATTCGACCAGGTTCGCTGATAACAACATCATCTCGACACTGGAGAGCATCGCGTTCCCGGACACGCTCGAGACGATGTAGGTCTTAATTTTGATGCATCCCAAATTGATGGACGGTAACAAGGAGGTGTTGACCGTATGAAGCCAACTGTGCTGTGACCAGCTCCTGTGCGCACTGCGGCATCAATGCCATCCGCGGCGTCAAGTTTCCCATCGCGCTCTCGACACTGTACGTCATCGTGTCATTCTGTCTAAGCGTCAGCGTGCACTGCTTGCAGCTCTACACTGACGATTCACTCGCTCATGCCGCTTGTTCGTGTAGAGATCTGACTGGGAATCGCATCCTGGACTTTGAGATCCGGGAGTCCGACCGCGTCGTGTTTGAGAGCATTGAGAGCTTTTCCGCTGTTATCCAGCAACCAGCGTGCGCCGACAGCAGCGCATCAAAGCTCATACTCAATGGCGGCATCGAGATTTGTGTCATTTCAGGTAAGACGTTTATTGGTATTGAGACACTGTCCATAGCGTTATAACCAAAGTATTGGTTGGCATTGTGCGCTTGTCCAAAGATGAGCTCTTCAACAAGAGATACCCAGGTATTGCGGGCAACAGTGTCTCAAGGAGAAGCTTAAATGGATCAGGTACGGAGAACCTAGCTGAACAGTGTCGTATGAGGATGACTCATCATCATTCATTAACTTCTCCTATGTGGCTCTCGTAGGCAACTCCACGCTGATCATCGCCATTGTGTGCGTCGGCGGCGTACTGCTCTTGATAGCCACTTTCTTCGGTCACCGCTATTTCTTCAGTGCAAACAGTAAATATCGCCGGCGTCGTGCTGGCAGTCGATACAAGAAGCGGTTCTCACTGCGGTCCACGTCGAGTCAGCTCTTCGAGTCGCACGAGGGCTCAAGCGAAGGGTATTCGCAGGAGTACCTGAGCAACGACGTACGCAACGACGAGCGGCTGATCGCGTACCGGATCGCGCAATCCGAGGTTCTGTTGGTCAACCGCATCGCCACGGGCGGCTTTGGAGTCATCCACCTGGCGACCTACCGTGGGCGTGAGGTTGCACTCAAGCAGCTGCTGCCGGAGAAGGCGAAAAATATCAAGGCCGTGAAGAACTTCATGGACGAGATCCGCCTGTGCGCTGGACTCGAACACCCGAAGATCGTCGAGTTCCTAGGCGTCACTTGGAGCACGTTGCTCGACGTCGCTGTGGTCATCGAGTACATGTGTGGTGGAGATCTCTCGAGCACACTTCGTACTTATTGTGTTCCGAACCCACTCGAGTGGGCCGAATCCTCGCAGTACGTGAAGAACAAGAGCCTGCTAGCGCTCGACATCGTTGAGGCGCTCGTGTACCTGCACTCGTTCTCGAGTCCGATCATCCATCGTGACCTCAAGGCCAAGAACGTGTTGCTGAACGAGAGCGGTGACGCTAAGCTTAGCGACTTTGGAATCAGTCGAGAGGTGAGTCTTGAAGAGACGATGACTGCCGATGCGGGCACTGTCGCGTGGATCGCGCCCGAGGTGTTGCAGGGCGAGCGGTATACAGAGAAGGCCGACATCTACTCCTTTGGCGTGCTCCTGGTCGAGCTTGATACATGCCGACACCCATACACCCAGCACATCAACGATAGCGGTACAAATGGTGGTAGTACCAACAATGAGCGTCCAACCAACACGCGCATCGCGATGAGGGTGAGCGTGGGCGAGCTGGTGCCATCGCTCTCAAGCGAATGCCCCGAGAGCGTCCGGAGCCTGGCGCTCCGGTGCCTGAGCTTCAAAGCTAACGATCGACCGTCCGCGGTCGAGATTCACTACGCGCTGCGAACGCTAGCGTTGTAGTATATTAAATAAAAGGGTAGGCAGCAGCTTGTTGGCTGCACAATGAAGTCATGAAGGAGTGCATTCTATTGGGTTCTATTGACAAGTGGCCTTGTGGAAGGCGAAAAAACATTCGTCACTTACTCTAGCTCTATTCGGTCTTCTTGGCGTCCGGGACGAGGAATGCGGACAGCAGTGCGGTGATGCACTCGTGGCTCTTGGAAGGTCGACTAGCGTTGTTATTCTCGTCTTCCTGGCTCATCGTGCGCGCGAATCGCAGGAGCGTGTTGCTGAAGTACGTCACTCGGTTGACGTTGAGCACCATGACGCCGTCCCACGAGCGGTTGAAGACGGCCGGGCGCTCAAAGCAATGCTCCAGAAACTCTTCGAGCTCCGCACACTGTTTGCAGTGCGATTGAGCGCTGTTGTTGCCTCCAACAGCTAGAAGGAGCTCAGTGCGTAACTTCTTCAGCGCAGCCCAGGAGACCTTGCGAGCAGACGTTGGAGCTGCAGTCGACTTCTCTTGTGTCCGATGTATCCATTGGTTCTGCTCCTGCATGACGTAGATGTCGAGCGTGAGAGCCACCGGGTCCTTGTCGTCACGACGCCCCGTGACGTAGACAACCTCGCTTCCGTTGGCATCCTGCAGCGCGCGGAGCACAGCTTGCGGGTTAGCGTCGGAGCGCACAACAGAGACGGCGGTGGCATTGAATGGGAATCCTCGGAGCATGATTGTTGAAGGTGTGGGGAAGGCAGATGAGGAGGAGCTTGGGCTGGAGGTGCTGGTGTCGAGTGCGTGGCGAGTTGGAAAGTGAGAGACTGCAGAGCGCCGGAAGCAATACAGGATGGTCAGTTGCCTGCCAACCACGCTCTTCTCTGTGGATCCTTTCGGTCTCGACGCCAGCTTCGAGTATCTGTTGACCGGGTCGTTGAAGCCACGATCCAGAGCGACGATGTAGTGGTGGCGCGTGCGTCATCTGGTCCGAGCAAGCCTGGTCAAGAGGAATAGCCCGACTATGTCCACTTTCCAGCACGCTGATTGGCTGTTGCATCGAGAGTGTTGGTCGACACACGTGCATAGACAGGCTTTCTGTGCTCCAACTGCTTGCTCGGGCTTTCGCTTCGCTTGGCTCTCTTCGCGTGGTAACCGCCGCCCGTTGCCTGGGGTCCGATCACTCGCTGGACGAACGCCCTCTCGCCAGAAGCGATCGCTCCAGGGACGCCAGTCCGCCCACGCCGACTTACGCACCCGTCGCCAGCGACAACATAGGACCAAATCGCTAAGAG
>JAADWP010000584.1:0-19076 GCA_023336215.1 Globisporangium iwayamae
CTGAATCTCCATCTGGGAGTGCTTGCGGCGAACCGGTCGAGCCAGATCCGTCGGACGGGCCGTGCACGTGTCGTTGTCATTGCCCTCGTTCCGGTGATCTTCTTTCCGATGAGCATCTTCAAAGCCCAGAATTAGTCGATTCCTTCGTGAAGCTGCTCGATTTTCCTGGCAGAATTTGCAAAGACCACCCAAGTCCTGGTGTGAGGTTGGCGATCATCGATAACAGTATCCTTCTCCACGGTGAGCGCTTTTTCTCTCTCTGATGCCATGCGATCCTGTTGCCTGTTTGGACATTCACGTGCAGTCTTCAAAGGAAGGCACATCACTGCCGCCTCCTCGCTCGCGAGTTAAGCAGTACCGAGGTGACGACAACAGCTCCAGCAACTATACGAGGGAGCCAGCCTCACCACCAGCGCAATCCTCTTGGAGCGTTCGTCCTGGTAGCGGGACGTCACTTGTCTTCTTCTGTACACCATGAACGAACCCGTCGTGACCAAGCTGCGCGATGTGGACTGTGCAAAGCTGTGGCTCGAGGAGAGCGAGGCCGTGATCTGCCGCAAGTGCGTCACGCACGCGAACTGCCAAACCACGGCCGCGGTGGCCGCGCAGGAGGTGCGCTCGGGCCACTTCACGAGCAGTCCTGCGATCGTCAAACTCTGGTCCTTCCGGAGCAGAAGTGTGTCGAGGGTCAGCGACCGCCATAGCGCCAAGACGTTCGTGCCGGACCAGCACGCTGGTCGCGATCGGCTCCGGTGCGCTGGTGATGGCGGCTCTCACGCAGCTCACTGTTCTGCCGCGTGGCTCCATTTGGGTTCAGATTGCACTGGTGATTGGTGCGATCGTCGTTGGTCGAATGGGGGATTTAGCACTGGGGATCTTGAAGAAGGCGGCGTTGCGCTCGGCCTCGTGCACTCGAGCGAAGAGAGCGTACTGACCACCATCGAGAGCCGCAGCGTTTGCTACTCGCTTTTACTCTGCGCTTCACTATCAGCTGCTGCTATTCGAAAACGCGGGAGGAAAGAGCAGAACAGGGATCTGCGCCTGATTCAAGGTGCCAAAACGCTAAAATAGGTATAAAGACTACACAAACCTACACACAAAACTTACACAAAAAGTACACAAAAATGTCTTAGGATCACACAAAAGGTACGCAAAAGTGACTTATGCTTACACAAAGGTGTCTTATGCTTACACAAAGATAACTTGTGCTGGTTACAGCAGCGCCAGCAGCACCAGCCCGAGCGCGATGACGCCCGCCACAACTCACGCGCATTCTCCTCGTACGGACGCATCCAATAGCAGCAGCAGCAGCACCTGTCGTGCTGTTGCGCTCCCTATTCGCTTCCAGTGCCCGCTCTGCTTTGATGTGCTGCGCAGACCCGTCCTGCTGCCCTGCTGCAAGCTCCACCTCTGGTAAGTCGGTCGCATCTATCTGAGGAGCTCAAATTGAAAATGGCATGGCCTTGAGATGCTAATGCACAAAGTGTATATGTCTATTGCGCGTATGGTGGCAGTATGGAGTGTTTCGAGCGCGCACTGGAGCTCACAAGTGTCAACTGCGGCTTCTGCCGCAAGCGCGTCGTCGGCTTCGCCCGCAAGAAGCAGAACAAGGTGCGCTTCATCTTGTCGTCCGTCACTCGCACCAAGCCAAGAGCTCATGTAACCACAACATTCTGTGTTGCAATCACCAGGTCGACAACAAGCTCTGGAACGAGATCCTCGCCAAGTGTCCGTTCTTGGGCGGTTCACTAATCAACAGCAGTGGTCCACCGGCCGAAGCATCGTGGACCGTCGAGTTTGTGGACGAGCAGGCAGCGCCGCGACAGGCATTACAGACGCAGTCTCAGGAACTCAAACCGGGAGAGCTCAAGCAGATCTATGAGCAGCGTGTGCGCGAATACCAGTCCCAGATAGAGGAAGCGGAGGCGCGCGCACTGGAGAAGACCATGGACTTTTTGCAGTCCGACGCGGAATACCTGGCATCTGTGGCCCGGCACGACCACCAGTCAACGCCAGTGGTGTCTCTCAACGCCTCCTTACCAAGTCAGACAGTAATAGCGAAGAAGCCACTCAAGTCCCATGGGATCACACCACCACACAGTGACAGAGCATCGGCATCATCGGTTCAGCAACGTCTCGATTTGTTCTTCGCCTCATCAACCGAGTCGCTCGACAGTTTTGCTTCATCATCAGAACTCCATTCACCCTCAACACATCGAAGCAAACTGATGAAGCTGGATGGCAAGTACGTATCCTCGACAGCCCAGCGCCGAGACTCGCAGCACAGTCCGAGGCGGCGGAAGCCCACGGTGATCCAGACCACGCTCCTCCAGCTGTCAGCATCAACAGCCTCAGCGCAGAACAGGATCAGCACTACACCCCGCAGTAGCACCTCCACGCCATCAGAGAAGCGGGATTCGCTGAAAGTGACCAAGCCAAAGCTCACAGAGAAGCCGAATCGTCGTACGCCCTGGCAATGTGTGCAGTGTACATTCGAGAATACGTGCTTCGACAGAGTGTGCAGCATGTGTCACGCTGCGCTGCCACCCCTGTTGTCGTAAGCTTAGTGTACATGAATGTTTGTTTCAAACATTGTCCAAAGTGCTGTGAACTGCTGAATCACGTTGTCTTGGCCTTTGGTGACCTGTGTGACTTTGAACGCGATTGCCTACGGCAGTATCTCCTCAGGAGAATAAGCTGAGCGACGACAACCAAAGTCAGGATCGCCAGGACACCGGGGGATGAGACGTCCAAGAGCCACTGTTGTAGAGTAAAACAATGACAACGAGACACACTGGTGAGTCGTTGGCAAATCACATGCTTCACACAAGGATTGCCGCTCATTTGAGTACCTGGAGAGCGTCTTGATACCTCTCCTCATGAGGGGAGACGACACTTGCTCTCCACTCGAACGTGCCGTTCTGCGATAGCTCAATCACACTATCACCATAATAATCACACACACACACGAGTGGTTAGTCCACACACCAACACAACAACATACATCAGCATTCATACTACGCTCATAGACAAAACGCACCCGTAGTTCCTGCCCAGGAAGAGCTTGCTGTATTCGATGTTCCAGTGCGGAGAAAGCCCCAGAAACCGAAATCCAGTCCACGCCATAATGCTGTTGATGAAGGGCGTGAGGCGAGTGACGAGGAAGTAGAACGGGACGAGTTTGAGGTCCGAGATCGCCGTCGAGCCTCTCGTGATGCCGCTGGTGACGAGCTGGTCCACACATCCGCGCTTCTCTACTGTTTGTTCTCCATACATACCGCACACTTGAGAATGCGCGAGGAAGTGCACGTCACCACCGACGAGC
Source organism: Globisporangium iwayamae (assembly GCA_023336215.1). Lineage (NCBI taxonomy): Eukaryota > Oomycota > Peronosporomycetes > Pythiales > Pythiaceae > Globisporangium > Globisporangium iwayamae. Next base: position 3,326 of record JAADWP010000584.1, read on the forward strand.
AGTTTCATTGGAGCCGAGTTGCTCGAGTCTTCTTCGTTCTTTCGTTGACTGTGGCTGGCGAACACCTCAAAGAGCGCTTGCAGACCTGGAAGCTGGGCTTTCATACCTGGGTACGACTCTTTCTCGACCGCGTACGTGATCGCAGCCGAGAGCGTCGAGTGGAAGAAGAGTGGGACAGCGGAGAGCACCACGACCGCGCTTGCTTGGTCCTGACTCCAGCGCTCGAGCGATTGCTTCAGCGAATTCATCTGCACCTTGCCCACGAGCTGACTATGGAGCTCTTCATTGCCACTGGTAGCAAAGAAGCTGCGGTCAAACCTCAGGTCCATAAAAAAGAGCTTCAGATCGTGCACCTCGACCGCAAAGTACACCGGGAAGCGCTCGATGATCGCATCGAGTGGCTCGAAAAGAAAGTCTACGTTCTCGAATACGAAATCGCGCTGCAGCTGGGATTGGTACTCGTAGTAAACCTGGAGTCCGGCGCGATAGTGAAGCGCGAGTCCCCACAGGTATTCCTGACTCGCCCGCTCTTCATCGCTCCATGACGCCAATTTGTCGCCTCCATCAGACTTCACAGCCAGCACTCTCTGGACCCGCTCATAGTTGAAGTTGTTGATGACTTCGTGGTCGTCTGGGATCATCCAGTGTGCCCCCACACGGAGAGCTCTTTGGACAATGGGTCGTCCAAACGTGCGGCGGTAGATCGACCGGAACTGGCCCACGACAGCCTCGTATCGCTCGCGTAGTTGCTGACGCTGGTGATCACCACCACTCGCCATCATCTCGAATGACACGGGGAGGATCGGGATACTCGCACCACCGGCGTCCACGTATATTTGGTCTCCGATGTGCGCCATCCCAAAGTATGACGCTGGATGTGTCTCGATGTCTTGGACGATTTGCAACCAAAGAGTGTCATCAAAGTCGTCCACGTACCGATCGCAGGAGACGATGAGCACGCGATCCTCCGTGGCCCTTGGCTCTTGGGAATTTGGCCGTGACGGTGTACGAAACTTGACCAGTTCCTCTTTACCGCGGTGGTCAGTCCCGCTGACGAGTTGAAAGCCGACGTTGTACAAGCGGTTGGGTGTAAGGTCTTGCAGCTTCAGTACCCGTGGCCCCTTGCGTTCGAAGTGCTCGATGGTGAGCTCCTGTTGCACTTCATACACCATGGGCTCCAGTGGTGTCTCATGCGCTCCTGGCGCTGCATTTGCAGACACGAAGACGCGGACGCGCAGTGCGAGGATACTGCTGTCGTTATCATCTGGCAGCTGGTCGTAGAGGACGCGCGCGCCAGTGGCCGCGACGTCGCCTACAATCAGAAGAAGTGAGGACTGCTGCTGCTGCTGCTGCTGCCCGTTGCGCTTCTCGCCAACTCGCAGCTCGTCGTTGTTGGTGATTACTCCTGCACATACACAAGCGCAGATCAGCAGCAAGAGAAGCGCAAGACCATGATGATGTCTCCTGCGCTCCGTCACCATTTTTGTCTCGATCAGGTGGAATTTGTCCTAGATGTGCTCGAGCGCGTCCAGGATCGCCAGCCCCGTGTCGATGCGCAAGCGGTGTAGAAGAGCGAGTCAACGCGCTTCAGCTCCTGTATATTGGATAAAATCGCTAACACAAATTTTGTGTTAGCATAAGACACTTTTGTGTAAGCGCAGGAACGGAATGACGATGTGGCGCAGCACGCAAGGTGGAATGAAGTGACAGGGTGAAGGAAGTTGCGCACACAACGCACTATGATTCACGTTTGACTAGCTCTTTGCATCTTTTGTGGGCGGCTGATAGCTGATGGTCCTGCCTTGTTCGCTTTCGCTTACAAACTTTCCGTGTTCGCTCTTGACCAAATACTTTACATACTCCGTTGAATGATACTGCTAATGTTTTTGTTGTTGTTGTTGTTGCTGCTGGTCTCTTTCTCTTGACCCTTGAATAGAACTCCCGAGATGATGATGACGATGGCGCATGCGACTGACTTGCTGGGGACTGGACTGGAATGACTACTGCGTCGCGCAGTGGCGACGGTGGTTTAGCTGCTGGAGCTTGGAAATAATGAAAATGGGTTGCGGCTGGTGGAACTGGATTAGTTACCGGTAGCTGCCGTTGCCGTAGTTGTACCGGGAACCAGACGAGCGCCCTGCACTCCGAGATCGGTCCAAAGGCAGTGAGGCTGACTGATAAAACCCACGACGAGCTGGTCCTGGTCCACTGCTGCCGCCGCTGAAGCTAGCCCGGTGCAACCCGCTGTTGCTGTTGTTCTGGAAGCTCGACTTGATGCTGCTGTACGTCGCGTCCATGCTCATACTGTGCCGCCATGAAGGACGGCCTGGTGGGAACTTGCTGTTGTCGTCGCTCGATGGAGACCGAACAGACTGCTTCTCGCTGTCTCGAGACGCAAAGCGCGGGTCGCCGACATCCCAGTTGGACTTGCGCTTCCGCCGTCGCTCCGCTCGACGCTTCTCTTCCTCAGTGAGCGGCTCGGACTCTTTTCGCTCCAGGCTGCGTTTTCGACTGCGCTCATGGCTACTGTCCCGGGCTTTGCTGATAACTTCTGCCATGTTCTTTCTTGGAATCGGCGAGTTTGGCCTCACTTTCACCTCGTGCTCAGCCGCAGATGGCGACGGCGCACTCTCCTTCAATGGACACGATGCTTCGGAGCTGTTCTGCTCTGCGTCCTTAGTCTTCGCCGACGGACTGATTGATGCAGCTGCAGCGAGACTGTTGTGGTCCAGCGGTGGAGACAAGTGGGACGACTCGCCCACTTGAGGAGTCTTCACGCGCAAACTGGCGTCCGGGTCACTCGCAGATACACTCGTAGCCTTGTTTCCACCTTTCGCCTTCTCTGTCTCACCCGAATCACTGCAGACCAGTGCCTCAACCTTCTTAGACGACTTGGCTTTCTTTGACACTCTTCTCGAATCCACACTGGGCATAGGCTTGCTGTTTCGTGCGGCGGTGGCCGCGGCATCCTTCGATGACTCTTTCACCGACGACACAGGAGAGATCGACGCTTCCTTTTGCTCATCTGCTTGTGGGGATGATGTAGAGACCTCTTTCTCCACTTGTGTGACCTTGACCGCACCTTCTTCATCGTCGTCGTCTGCTTCCCCTTCCTCCTTCGCAGGGTCCTCCTCTTGCGTGATAGTCGGGCGCGTTGGCTTGGGTCTCTCTGCTGATTTCAACTCGACGCTGTTACCTGTGATCGACAGCTCATCTTTGACGATCGTCTCTCGCACAGGCTCCTTCTCCGGCTCTTGTTGTTCCTTCTTGTCGCCGTCGAGCGAGTCGTCCGACGAGAGCTGCTCGTTCCACAGCTGAATCCAGCGCTTCTTCGGCGTGAGCTTGCAGTCCATGATCTCCTTCTTACTCACAATCAGCTCCTGCGGGGTCTTGACCTTCTTGCTCCCCGACCTCACCTTCGCGCGACCACCGTGTGAGGTGGAGAGTGGCTTGAGTTTCTTGCCCTTGGCCCCGAGACGTGTGGACTTCTGCACCTGCGCGTGGATCTCGCTGCTGTTCATGCGTTCCATCTTCGGGCGGTGCTCTTGGCTCAACTGCGTTGACGTGCTAGTCTTTGTGTTGCTACTGCTGGCGTTGCCGTCGCTCTCGCCGGTCGAGTCAGCGGCGCGTGACGACGACGCGGACGACGGCGTCGCCGCCTTGCGCTGCTCCATGCGCTCGATGCTGGCGATAATCTGCGCCATCTTGCGCTCCTCTCGGCTCATGCTGCGCGCCTTGTACCACTGCCTCCTGCCGGTGTGTCCTGGTCTTGTGTTCTCCTGCCAGCTCCCTGCTGTCTCTCGACGGATCTAATCGCCCTCGAGTGCACTCGCTCGCCCTGCCTTTTGTCGCTGTTGCTGATCCAGCTCTGGGGCTGTTTTGTTTTGTTTCTTCACGAGGCCGCCACAGCGCGCGCACTCAACAGAAGCAAGGGAAAAAACACTTGGTTTCACTATGCCAGCCTTTTAAAAAGTCCCAGCTGCGCGGAGCGAGAGGGGGGAGCGCGCCTGCCTCCGCACATCCCACTTTTATAACAGTATTACATGAAATAAACAAAATTTATAGTAAATTTCAAATATACAACAATTCTTTTGGGATAATAGCCGTTTTCACAAGGATACTGAGCACATACTTGAAAAAAATGCCACTACATTGTGAAATTACACTAGTACGCAAAGTTGTCAGAGTGACGGTCACTTCAACTTGAGAGCAGTTTCGCGTGTTCAGCCAGTTCCGCATTCCAAATGAGCGTTCGCATTCTACAAAAGGCGTCCGTATGGCGACGACGGACTCCACAAGTGGCGGCACCAGCGGGATGAGCGATGCAGACGCAGCCGTGAGCGCGAGCCTCATCGCCGAGATGCAGACCGTGTTAGCACACATCCCCGACTCCATTTCGCTTTATAAGACTGAGCTCGAGAGGCTACTCACAGCATTCACGAAGTCGCAGGAGAGCGAGCAGCGGCTGATGCACCGCACGAAGGAGATCCTGAACGAGATCCACAGCAGCCATGAGGCGATGCTGCGTGACCAGGAGGAAGAGAACGAGGCCATGGCACAGAAGAAAAAGACAAAGCTCGAGCTCGAAGCTGTGCAGCAGCAGATCTCAGCCTCACACCAGATGGAAGCCGATAAACAGCAAAAACTCAATGATTTGAGAGGAAATCTTGCGTTGTTGCAGGAAGAACTTTCCAAGCTGTCTGTTCCCGGTACCAGCGCAAATGGTGAGATCATTCTTAACGAAGAGCAGGAGATGCACATCGCAAGCATGAAACGGCAGCGAGCCGAGTATGCGCGCGATGTCGAGGCGAAGTCAACAACGCTGCAGGATTTGCGTCGTGAAACGTCGAATCTGTATGCGCTGCTCCAGGAAGAAGAGGCGAAAAATGCACAGCTGGAAGAAAATCAAGCGAAAGTGAGCTCGATGATCCAGGAGAAGCAGCAACTCACCGAGAAAGAGGTTCGACGCAAGAACAACCTGGAGAAGGAGCTCAAGTTGCAGAAGCAGACCCTCGAGCGCTTGCAGTTTGACGTTGCCGCAAAAGAAGCCTTGAAGAAAGAGAACGAGGAGAACATTCGCAAGAAAGAGCTCCTGATGCGCGAGTCCAAGCAAAAGATGGAGAAATATCTGAAGCAGTACGATGCGCTGTTCCGGACTACACATTCACTCACTGAGGCCATGCAAACCCAGTGGCAGAAGAATGTCGAGCTCCACAAAGACAACGTGCACGTCGAGCAGGAGCTAAATGCGAGAGAGATTCAAATCCAAGTCATCACTCGAGATGCGATCAAGATTGAGAAACTGATTGAGATCGCCAAAGAACAGCTCCTCGACATCAACACCAAGCGCACAGAGTGTGATGCCGAGAGGGAGAAGACGAAGTTTGAGCTCGCGGATCTGATGAATGGAGCCATGGAAGCTGAAAAGAAGCAGAGCGAGCTCCTGAAGAAGAAGCTCGATGAGATGCTGCGCGAGCGCGAAGTATTGAACAAGATGCTGGTGAAGGCGAACGATCGAACCCAGGCCACGTTCGACTTGATGAAAATCAAGGAAAACACGATGAAGAATCTCCAGAATGAGATCAATGGTTTGAAGTCCCAGGTGAAGAAACAGCGCGCTCAAATCCAGCAGCTCGTCGGCGATCGCGAGAAGTACGAAAGAGAAGCAGCACAGGCAACGCAAAAATTCATGACCTCGCTCGAAGAAGCCAAGCTGCAGGATCTTCAGGTTGTCTCGTTGCAACAGAAAATTGTGGAGAGTGAGAGCCGCCTGAAGCAACAGCAGAACTTGTACGAAGCTGTCCAAACCGATCGCAACTTGTACAGCAAGCAGCTCATCGAAAGCCAAGAAGAGATTGGTGATATGAAGAGGAAATTCAAGATCATGAACCACCAGATCGAGCAGCTGAAAGAGGAGATCACGTCAAAGGACCACGCGCTTGTGAAAGAGCACTTCGATCACCACAAGGTCGACAAGGAAAAGGAGATCCTGAAGAATGAGTTGCTGAGAATTAAGAAGCAGATCCAGTCGTCCGAGCAGATCATCCTCAACCAAGAGCTGGAGATAACCAAGCTGGCGAAGATCATTCAAGAGGCAGACGAAGAGAAGCAGCGACAAATGAAAGAGTACGGCTGCGTGGTTCATGATCGAGACACGCTGCGACAACAGCTTATTCAGCGCAACGAAGAGCTCCACATTTTGTACGAGAAAATCAAGATCCAACGCTCAACCCTGGCAAAAGGGCACCACCAGTTCCATGAAAAGCAAAAGGAGATCCTGAACTTGCAAGAGCTGATTCACAGCCTGACTTTCGAGAAAGAATCGAGTAACAACCAGCTCCAGCACGAAGACTCTCTCAAACACGAGCTGTTCCGCCTGGAGAAGGAGCTGCTTCAAGAAAAGACGAAAATCAGAGCCCTTTCTGATGAGCTCGACCATCCACTGAACGTACACCGTTGGCGCAAGCTCGAGGGAAGTGACCCGAAGCGTTTTGAGATGATTCGCAAACTGCAAGCTGTTCAGAAGAAGCTGATCAAGAAACACGAAGAGACTAACCTCAAAGATCTCTTGATCTTGGAGAAGGAGAAACTGTACGTCGAACTGAAGACCATTCTCGCGCGACAGCCTGGAGCAGAGGTCGCAGAGCAACTCGCAGTGTACAAGGAGACGCTCAAAGCCAAGCAGAACCAGATGAAAAAGATGGAAGATGAGCTGAAGATGTACAAAATGCAAGTGAACGAATACCGCCGCGACATGGAGCAGCTCGAGAAAGAGAAGTATCGCCTTCAACAGGAGTGGATCGACTCGCATCTCAAGCGATACAGTACGGGTAGGTTCGCCGCCACCGAGCTTGGCTACGGGTATGGCAACAACGATAATTACGGAAACCCGGAGGACTAGAATGTAAGATGCCCAGGCATATTCAAGTCTGCATTACGCGCTTGAGCATTGAACGAATGAGCATAATCCACCCCTAGCACCCACTTACAGACTCGAGAGTGCGATTCCGTTCTCGATCTAGGACGAGATCCGGGGAGTTTGACAGCGTTGGGCGCTGGAGTCCTGGGACGAGTTCTGGCGTTCGACAGCGTGGTCGCTGGAGGAAGCTGATTACGGAAGTGCTGCGTGCACTATACTTCCGGTTCCAGTCAAGAAGACGCACAGTCGGCTTCCGTTTCGGTGGCGATCGAGGAAAGCCCAAGCTCACGTACGACCATGCACGCTCGGTGGGACAATTGCCATCACTTCCATCATGCTTTTCGGGTATGTAGTGTGTGATCTGCTTCACGAGCGTTCAAGAGATCCATTCTGACATCACATCCAGCAAGAGTGCGAAAGCCGCGTTTGAAAGTGAGACTTCAAATGCGACCTTCGCACTCATGAGAACGCTGCTGACGCCAGGATCCACACGCCCAAGCAGCCTGGGCCTTCATTCTCGACGCAGCCAGCATTGCTGGTGAGTGAGTCTGACTATCTAACGATCCATCTGGCCGATCTGAAAGTTTCTTTGTACCTTTTGACAGTCACTCCTATTAGGAAGTCGCCCATATGGTCCAGCGCTCGCGAGTCATATGGGAGCGACCTGGGACATGCTCCAGGCGTCTGAATTCCATTGCTGTCGTACAGCCCAAAGCACTGAAGCAAGCGCCCTGGGCTCTCTTGCGCATGCGTGGGTAGGTGAGAACCCCTTCCTGTTTTCTTGCTCAGTACGACTCGAACTGACTGGCGCAGTCAGTCGCGAGAGGTGCGCTGTGGCTGGTCGCGCGAACGAAGTCGCTCTCAGTCTGATATCTGAGCAGAGTCGACCCCAAGAAAGCAAGAGACTTGATCAATCATCGGGGCATGGAGCCGATCTCGACGGTGTCCAGCGATGCGTCGCTGTGTCCATCGGAGACCACTCTACAGGCCTTTAACAGCTCTGCGGCGCTGCTCACGACCGCCAACTGCGCTTCGATCACGATGATCCGCTTGCTGGATGAAACAAAGACTGGTGATGAGCTGGTGCTCAATGCGACAGGACTGGGCGTCGTCCACTATGTTCACGCCGCGGAGCTCGCAGCCACCGCCATGTACGCATTTCAAAGATTTGCTTGTATTCTTGGACTGGGGGCTGGTTCACTGAAGCGTCTTTTATTCGTCCTTTGTCAACAGAAACCTGTCTGGCAACCCGCTCCAATCGGTGGATCTGGCGAGCGCAGGCGCCGACCTTACCAAAGTGTACGTGGAAACACCTGAATGAGCTTTGAATGCGGATTGGTGACGGTGCACCTCTGTCTCACTACCGTCACATGCGCCGATGTGGGCTTGCTTGCTGATCCTAGGACCCTGAGTTCGTGCAAACTTTCAAGCCTGAGCCGATTCACATTTCCGCAAGGCAAGCGCACTCAAGACTTCACGCTGTACGTATCAGCACTTGATAATGGCTCTCGCTGCTCATTGCTGACATGCTTGTTTATCTGATCTCTTCACATAGAGATCTGAGCGGCAACCGCTTCAGCGCGATCGACTATGGCGTCCTCCCCAAGCACCTCACCACCTTGTGAGTTGTAACGTCACTGCCGTCTGAATTACTCACCAGGTTGCTTTTCTAACCTCATGTTGTTGTGTCCAGGTCGCTATCAAACAACGCGCTCAGCGCGCTCGTAAACTGTTCGCTCCCAGACTCCATCACGCACTTGTTAGTTCTTATTTTCTGGAAGTTTCATGAGATGCTACCAGGCAACAGTGTCTTATATGTTTGGCTCTGTCTTCGATGCTCCCTGCGCAGACTCTTTGCCAACAACGCTATCACGAGCATGGAATCCACTGAACTCCCGCCAGCACTCGAACTTCTGTGAGTGCTCTGCTGCTAGTCACCCCTATGATAAAGCGTGTCTGTCAAAGCTCACCAAGCTACTCTGTGTCTCTCGAACCAATTTGTCAATGCGAGCAGAGACCTGCGCGGCAACTCGCTCGCGTCCATGGAGATCCGAGAGAAGGACGTGACAATCTGGGCGAAAGCGACCGTTCTGCCGACCATCAACCAAGCAAAGTGCATAGACAGCCGCGCCAAAGTCCAGCGCATCAACGACCACCGGGTCTGCGTCATCTCGGACGCGCTCTTTGAGCAAAAGAAGTATGGTGAGGAGTCAGCTGTTGGGTCTACTGCCACTCCATCGGCCAACCACTCGACGCTCTCAATTGTTCTGGGGTTACTCTACGCCGTGGTTGGGCTCGCTGCGGTGATTGCCACTGTACTTGTCGGAAGGAAGATCTTCCAGAAGCACCGAGCGCAGCGCGAGTCCGACCAAATCAACCAGTACCTCGATGCGAGAGAACTCACACCACCTCCGGAGGTGCTGCTCAACCGCCACAGCAGTTATACGCGGAGCTCCAACATCAACTCGCGTGCATTAAGACAGAGCAACAAGCTACCGAGACTGCAGTCACACTCCCCACGTGGCAGCGGATTCTTGCGACCGTTCCTTCGCGTTCTCTCGGGTGTCAAGCACGAACCAACTGCGACGGCGTTGCTATCAAAGCCTACAAACGACTCGATCACAGAGGACTGCTCCGCTGCAGCCGCTGTGCTCAGTAGCAGCATGTGCGTTGCCTTGGAACTCGACGACTTCAAGATCTCGGACAAGAGCGTGAAGCTCGGACAGCAAGTCTTCAAGGGCGCGTTCTCGCATGTGTACCTCGCAACGATATCCGAAGCTGACAGGAGCGATCGAGAGGTGATTGCGAGGCGACCAGCGTCATATCATCAGACAAACCCGTTCATGGACGCGATCTGCCAGACCATGACGCTCAAACACTCGAACATTGTGTCTTTTCTCGGCTTCACCTACATGAACGGCGTGCCGTGCGCTCTGCTGGAGCACATGCCGAAGGGCGACCTCCAGAGTCTGTTAGCGACGCGGCCTACTCCAAGTCGCCAGAGCTTCCAGTGGTTCCAGCGCGGAGATTTTTTGTCCAAATCCAAGGCTGAAATCGCACTTGACGTCATCGACGCGCTCGTGTACCTGCACTCGTTATCGACCAAAGTCTTTTCCCGCAACCTGCGCGCTAAGAAGGTTCTTCTGGCCGAGGATTTCACAGCCAAGCTCTGCGCTTTCGGCAACGACAACAGACCCCAGTTCGAGCCTCCGCAATCCATGTCTGTTGTCGGCAGTGGTGATACCACTGGCGCGTTCTTCTCATCCTCTTCCGCGTCATTCTCACCGACGGCGTCGATGACTCCAGACTCGAGCCGCTGTTCACCAGAGAACTCGATCGCGTGGATGGCGCCGGAGCTGCTTCGTGGACAGCGACATGCTGCTGAGCAGACCGACATGTACGCGTTCGGCGTGCTGCTCACAGAGCTCGACACGTGCGAGCTGCCGTACACGCTCGGTATCGACGACCTAGATCGTGAGCAAGTGGCCATGCTCGTGAGCTCCGGGTGCATCCGCCCGTCGCTGGCCATGGACTGCCCCGTGCCGATCCAGGAGCTCATCCTCAAGTGCCTGAGCTTCTCGCCCGAGGACCGACCAGCCGGCATCGAAGTGCAGTACGCGCTGCGGAAGCTCGTCAACAAGAGCCATGCGTGTCCTCCGACAGAAGCAGAGGCTGACGATCAGGAAGAAGCAGTCGCAGAGACACAACTGGAGACTGTGGGGACTCTAGACATCGAAGCCAAATCGGCAACAGATAACCATGAAGTCATCGCAGAGCCTTAATGCCGCGGAGGTGTATATAATAAAGAGCTTGTGGGACACTGTACTCGAAAGTTTTTTGCTTAATGCGCGGTCTTTGCAGCCAGAGAAGCCCACGCGAGGCGGTGGTTGACCACCACGCGGGGTCGGAAGCTAAAGAGCGTCTTTGGGCGGAGGACACTGTTGTATCGACCATCACTATCACCACTGCCCAATGAGTCCATCTGCCGTCGCGCGAATGGTCGTTCAGCACTCTGAGCTCTCTCGTGGAGCTCCTGGACTCTGTCGATCATTGAGTCCAGGTATGTTGAACCGTAGACGAGGGTGAGCCACTTGAGCTCGCACTGTGCGAGGATCTCGCGGATCGCGTCATCGGTCATTGTACTAGTGGTGAATGGAGTTGAAGCAGCTTCGTCAGCGCCCGTTCGACCGCGGATCACGCGCCAGACGACGTCCGTGCGCTGGGCTGTGTGGTCCTCTTCATCACGCAGCTCGAGCAATCTTGGCATCGCTTCTGCGTACTCCTATCAAAGTGTTCATGTCAAACGCGATAGCTTTAGCGAAGCGAGAGTGACCGAATCCTGTCAGTAATCCGCAGTCAGTAATACCTCCAACGGCATGGCCGAAGTAAACATCTGCTGTAGTTCGTTCTCCTTTCGCAGCGTCTCGAGCAGAAGCTGCGCGTACAAGCACCGGGTTTGCGTCTCTACATTTGCCGAGAATAACGAGGTTCTATTGCCCACAGCATCAGCCGACGCAGCAGAGCAGCACAATCTGCGCGCTGTGGCCTCGAGAGCAAACTCGAGTCGCTCGAGCTGTCGCCTGCGCTTCGCCACACACTGCGCGATAGACAGCGCTTCGCTTGGTCTCGTCCCCATCGCTGTGTGATACGGAATGCGTATTGGTACGAGTCCAAGATGTAGCCATCTTGGGATAGTGATGCGTGTCTAAATGAAAGACGAGAGAGGATTGGATGAATGATAAAAATAATAACTTGATTGGTTGATGTCGCTATTTACCGTTTGTCTCTATGGGTAATCGATCTAGTTGCTACCGGGGGTGGTCTGCTGCTGCAGCGCCGCGAGTTCCTCCTGCAGGCAGTGGACGTACTTGGCCATCTCGTCACGTGAGCTGCATGATTGCAGGATCATGTCGCGCATCACCTGCCGCGCGTTGTTGAACTTGGTCGCGTCGTAGGTCGGTGCGGCGTTCATGAGCATCGGGTGGCGCATCATGGACGGCGGCGTCTGGATGCGCTCAAAGCTGGTCGTTGGCTGCTGGACGTGGACCTGCTGCTGCTGCAGCTGAGGTGGACTTGGTGGCATGAGGAACTTGCCGAACGCGTGGCTTGAGCTCATCGCGTAGCTGCTCGACGAGAAGTCCGCGTGCAGCAGCTTCTTATTGCGTGGAGACGTGGACGCTGCCTGACTGTTGTACGAAGGCGCCGACGTCATTGGAGGCGACACTGGACGCTTCGTGGCGTTGCTACTGTTGTCCTCATCGTTGTTGACACTCAAAGGCGACGACGGGATTGTCGGGACCTCCGCATCACTGACGCTGGCACGAAGACCGACGCGCTTGCTGCCACCGGCGCGGATGTGCACAAGCACGTACTCTCCCATTTCGCCGGTACCAGTCGCGTCCGCGAGCATCACTGCGTGCATACGGAAGACCTTCTTCTTGGCCGACAAGTCGGTCGCGCGGCTGTAGCACGTGGCGGTGATGTAGCGCACAATCGGCTGCTTCTTGGGTAGACCGGTCACGAAGCTCATCTTGCGCCACTCGAAATCCTTGCTCGACTCCTTCTTGCCCTTGACTCCATTCGCATTCGCATTCGCGCCCTTCTTGCCAGTCGTCGCTTCCGAAGCCTTCTTCTTACGTGGGAAGCCGAAAGAGCCCTTGCCCAAGAGCTGCGCACACTTGAGAAAGTACATGCATGACACGGGCTGACTGTAGATAAACTCCGGGTGCAGCGGCACGCCGCGCGGGTCCAAGCCCAGATCGTACACGGGAATCTTGGCACCGTCCATATTGGTGAAAATGTCGTGGTACTGGCTCGCCGCCGGCCACGGGGTCTTATCTTCCGCTTCATCGTCGTCTTCTTCCATAGAGGTCGTCACTGGAGTTGACGGCGCAACAGGCGACGAAGGCGCAACGGGGCTGCCATGGTGGCGCTTGACAAAGTCGCCGAACTCGTTCACGCGCTGGCGGCCCGAGGCGTCCACGGCGCGCGGCTTGGGGGCTCCGCTCAGCAGGTGCGAGATACCCGGCAGCACAACTGGAGCGGACCGCTGGTGGTGCGCGTCCAGCACAGCGGAGGTGAAGTTGGCGAACGAGAGCAGGCGCTGCGGATCCACGGAGCTGCCGATGTCGCTGCTCATGGGCGAGCGCGGGCGCTTGCGGCTGATGAGCGCGTGGGCGTCAGAGCCAGCGACCGATGGTGTCGACAGCATGGCTATGGGTCTCTCTCTCTCTATGGAATGGAGGAGACTGATGGACCTGAGGCGGACGAAGCAAGACGCGGAATGAGTGACTCGCATAAGCGTGTTGTTCTCTGTTGTTAACGTGGGCACCGCGAACCAGCCAAGAAGAAGATGATGAATGGGCAAGATTCAGTATCGAGACAAACACGCACTTGGGTATGCAGCATACAAATTTCCTTATGCGGGTTTGAGAGATGTGGAGAACCGATTGCGTTCACCGTGTTTCCGAGGCGCGTGAAGTGAGCAGGCTTTTGTCGCTCGCGGACTAGCTGGAGTGAACTGGGATTTACTAGATTAAACTTGAAAATTGTAAGTGAACACAAGTAAAAATCATAGTACGCGGGGCCAAAAAGCCATTGGAGCGCATTCAGTGAATCCCAGTTAGTAAATCCCGGGTTGGGCAGTACGCGGGACGTCAGACGCTCAAATGTGACATCGCCAAGCTTGCGTGTTCACGAGGATTTGATCTTTCGTTGGATGATAACCTGTGAAGAATGATGGATCGAATTAAGAAGATGTACTATGTTGTTTGCGAAATAATCCTGTTTAGCTATGAAAGTGCCCCATCCCTCAAACAAGTCGGTTTTCAACAGGTGGGTTCGCGCGCGCGCCAGGACGAGGGAGTATTTGTCTTGAAAATTGTAAGGGTGGACGATGCCGTGTCTGGATTGTTGGGAGCAGTCACTGCGAAACGTTACCAAAACGAAACGTTACCGACTTGCTCAGAGGATCCAGAGCCTCTGTAGAAATAGCAACCTTTAAATATAGCATTAAGCAGAAACTACAACTTAAAATTACCTTCATAATAAACGTACTAGTTCTTTTCATGCGGTATGAGTTGGTACGAGTGATCGGCTATCACCACAGATCGGCAAGGGCTTTGACACGACGGAGACAGACTGACTGATCTGAGTGAGAGCCAAATCGCGATCGGCTGATTGGCGAACGACAGGCAGCCAGCTGCTTGCCTGGCTGACTGACTGACTGGCTGGCTGGCTGGCTGGCTGGCGTTCGCACAAACAAGAGCGGCTGAAGCCGACGGAGTGAACGAATGCATGTGATCGCGAGCAGGTCCGAACGTCCAACCTTTCACATCGCAGAGCAGTTTCCGGACTCAGTGAAAGAGTGGGAATGAATTGAATGCTCAACTACAGGATGTGAGACCAGCAGACCTCACGCCAGTCAACCAACCAAGCACCACACACAGGCCATCTTAGCGGACGCAAGCAGGAGGCTCACATGCAGTGGCAACAAGAGGGATTGGACACTCGTGTTGGGCCGTCCTCGGGTACGAACGACTCGCTGCTTCCGCATTGAGGGCCGTACAGCAACAACCGTTGAGCCGCGGCGCGTTCGTCCTTCGTTGCCTGCTGCTTCTGTTTGAACTTCCCCATCAATTCCGCTTGGCTGTGGCGAATCAAGTAAACGCAATCGTCAAATTGATCGTCATCAGCGCTCCTTTAGGAAACCGGCTGTCCTGTCACATGGCGTATTTTCAAAGCATTTCATGGCGTACAGTAGTATCCATACGCCATAGCTCAACCATAACAAAGCTCCGAAATGGCCCACGAGAAATGCCAACACTGAATCTGGGTGCCCTGGAGACCTGTCCTGTTCAGTACGAGGTCTCACCCATGAGCTAACACTGACAGTCGCCGCTCCGTTGGTGATGACTGATCGCCCGCTTTCAAAAGAGCCACCAACTGCAAAAAGCGCGTGTTGCTGCCGAGCGTATTTCTCACCATCCGCGCACGCTCTACGCATGTCAAGGGAACGGCGAGACGTCCGAGCTCAAAGTTGAGGTTTAAGGCAGCCTTCTAAGCTCTGAGCTCCACCGAGATCTTGCTTATTGGATGGCCTTGGCCGAGATCTTCCAGAACGCTATCCGCCGCAGTCGCGGGTCGTCGAGCCGGCAGATCTGGATTGCGTCGCTCAGGATCTTCGGGGCCAAGCCTGAAGAGCTCGAGTCTATATCATTGGTGTCCTGGAGCGTGAAGAGCGTCACGCGGTGATTCCACAGTCGGTAGAACCTGCGCAGCGGCAGGAGCGCACTTACGATCTCCCAGTCCTCCAGCGTGATGAGGTACCGTCCGCCAAACATGATGTACCCGAGCCGCACGAGCTCGTAGCCGCTCAGCGCCTTTCTGGAACCACCACTGTCGTACTCGTAGACACTCGAGACGCCCAGGCCACCAATGTTCCAGGCGCGGATCGCCAGGATTCGCTCAATGCCGTTCGGGATTTTTGCGTCGGCTGTCTGCTGTTTGTCGAGTCTCCTGAAGTGATACCTGAAGCCTGACGGGACTAATAGAGGGAGGGCGTTGAGCGCCAGTACCGCGAGCTTGATCACGATCAGCGACGTGACGTTCCCATCGATCTTAAAGCCCACGTCCGACGTGAGAAAGCCCAGGAGCTTGAGGTTTTCAAACTGCGACGAGAGGATCCGTGGGGTCACACGGCCGTCGATACCGAACCAGCCGGATGTGGCGATCTCCAGACGATAATAGTGCAGCAGACAGAAGAGCACTACGGTCGGACCGAAGGGCGTGTCCGAGATCCGCCTTCTCAGCACCTTCGCGACGATGTTGAGC
>JAADWP010000585.1:0-19066 GCA_023336215.1 Globisporangium iwayamae
GAGGTGCTCATCGAGAACTATCTGCAGGACATCTTCTCGACGCGCACGAAGGCGAGTCTGATGCAGCACCGCATCCAGAACACGGAGAGCCTCGTGATGCTCAAGCTCGACTCGATGCGGAACTACCTGCTCGGAGTGGATCTGGTCTTCTCGCTTGTGGCTATCAGTTTGTCCATCGGCACGTTCGTCACGGGCGTCTTCGGTATGAATCTAGAGTCGCATCTGGAGGAGAGGGCTGGCTGGTTCTGGGGCGTCGTGGCGTCCACGCTGGCGGTCTTCATCGTGCTCACGGCCGCCGGGATCCAGTTCTTCAGGAAGAAGGGCGTGCTGTCGTGGCGAGAGGCGATCAGTTGAGGAAATGAACATGCACTGTACGTGAATTTTATATATTAGCTATAAATCTGTTGCCTTGCTGGCACTCCTCCGAGTTGTGCATTCTTCCTAGTCGTAGTGATGAACTTGCTCATTACTGCTTCTCGAACTTGACGGCGCCAAGCGTGAATCCCTCCTGGCCACCCTTGGCGAGGATCTCGCCGAGCTCCGTGCCGATCAAGTGCTGGTTCGAGATCTTGATGTCGCGCTGCTTGCGCGTGCGCGACTTTTTCGTGTCTTCCTTCATGCGGCGCTTGGCCTGGCGGCGCGTCGCGTCGACCTTCGCCTGGGTCGTCAGTCCTGCCTGCACAAGCTTCCGGTCGAACTCAACGCGATCCGTCGGCCAATTGCGCAGCGTGTCGCGCCACAGCTGGCGAATGTCGTTCGTGCAGCCTAGATAGTAGACAGTAGCCACCAAACACATGTGAGCCACTCAATAAAGGTGATGATGACTAGACTAAGGACTTTGCAATGACGTACCGTGCTTCACCATCTGAACCTTAGGTCCGCGCTTCGGGAGCACGTCCCAGCGGTCGCTCGCGATATTGCGCTTCTTCGCGTCCGTGAGCGGTACGTCCAGCGGCAGGTGGTCCTTGTCGAACTTGAACATGTAGCGGATCTTCTTAGACACGTTCAGGTCGCGTGTGGACGAGACGCTCTTCGTCGCCATGCCCGCAAAAGGGAGTGGACGCGTGGAGCTCGAGGTCTTGACCGCGGCTGAGACGCGCGTCCACTGGTCGCCGATGCGGATGGCGTCACCACGACGCACTTCGTCCGAGACGTCCTGGCTCGAGTGCGCGTAGTACGAGCCCGGCTCGATTGTCGCGACGCCCGAGACGTCCACCAGGTACGTTGTGCTGCGCGCATAGTACACTTCGGCACCTTTCTCGGCGTTCTTAAGGCAGATCACTTCGCCAGTGCGCGTCAAGTCCTTAAGGTCGTTCTCGACACCGCCGTAGCAGTCGATGAGATCTTCGATAGGCATGCCCTCAGGGATCTACATACAAGTACGTTAGTGGTGTTCACTATGAACCTTCAGCCTCATTTGACTTGACAGAGTGAGTGAGAAGCCCAGGTCGTAGACGTAACGTACGCGATCGAGGATCTTGAGCAGCTGAATGCGGTTCTTGATGTCGTATTTCGCCTATAGGAGCAAGCAGTGCGCCATATAAATGGGTGAGTATTCTCATAGATGCAACAATATATTGGCATTGCTGGTGTTGAATGTAGATTAAACAAACCTGGTAGGCGTACATGTCCCCCTGGACGCGCACTTTCGGGTTGTTCTTGAGCCGCTGGTCGACTTGATCGTCCATCGTGAGATCCTATTCGATCGCGCATGCAAATGCAACACGTTGACGCCACATGAGCCACCGCTAGTTAGCTTCCACAGTATCGAGAGCATCGATCACAGTCAGCAGAGCATGAACCTCAAAACACTCACCACGCCCGTGTGCTGGAAGATGTCGCGCACCGACACCGCCGTGTGCATCGGCACTTTGCAGAGGTACTCGAGAATCTTGTACACCTTTGCGCCATCGTTCTTCGGCACCGACGACGCGTCGACTACATCACGTTCCATACAAACGCACACATCTAGTCAGAGCAAGCAAACCAACGCGCACGCGTGCACGGCGAGTCACACAAAACATCGCACGACAAGCACAGTACCTTGCGAGACGGCGGCCTCCTTCACGGTCGTGGCCTTAGTGGGCGCGACGGCCGGCGCCGCGTCCGCCGCCTGCTGTGACCCGTACGCCAAGTTGCGCCACGACATGTTCCGCTTGCTTGCTCGCGTGCGCTTGACTCGGCAGATTTCCAAGTAAGCATTCGACATGAACTCGCTTTGTTTCCTGGAAGAGTGACATTTTGCTTTAGTGACAAGACTTTCGAAATAGTGACGTGTGGCTTTTGTGTGTTCGCATTTGTTTGGCTTCTCTTTCACGAACATGGACAAGCGCACGAAGCGTACGCCCAAGGACACGCTCACGGACCTGCTCCTCGAGTTCATCGAGGCGGCCGTGCATGAGTTCCTGTGAGCATTCCGTCGGCTACTGCTACTAATGCTGCTCTTGCACGTCGTGCACGCTCCTTTACAATGCATAACGACATGAATTGACACTGGCGTGCGCAACTGTTGCGTGTGTATGTGCGCGTGCAGCTTTGCCTGGAGCGTCTATCCGAACGGTTCGTCCTCATGCGTGTCTACTGATTAGTGGTATCATAGCAGAACGCCTAACCATCGCATGCTAACTGCGCTGCTGTGCCTGTCTTATTGCCGTCGAACAGAGTCGTTTGAGCAGCGCGTGCTCTACGATGTGCCTGTGCACATGAATCGGTACCCTGTGCTCTGTGAATACATCCGCTCGATGCTGGCAGGCTGTCGCGCGTGGATCCACTCGGGCGAGATCGAGAAGCTCTGTATCGTGATTCTCTCTAAAGAAGGCCGGACAATGGACACGCTTGTGATCGAGACCAAGTGGATGACGACCTTACGCGGTGATGCTACTGCTCCGTCGTCATCTTCGTGTGACAGTAGTTACGCGCTCCCGCTTGTGCAACTCGAAGAAGCGTTCCGCGCAACATTAGTTGCACTGATCGCGACGCCAATATCGATAAAAACAACGGCAAGCAGCAGCAGTGGACTGAAACCCAACTCGTTCCGGATTCTCGCGCACACGAAAGAAGATGTGTCGACACCGATGACGAGTGCAGCTGATGCGAGTCGCGTGGCCAACTCGTGGGTGTTGGCAGACCCTTTCTGGTACAAAGAGGATGAGTCCAAGCAGGAAGGCGAGAAGGAGCTTGTTCCGGTCAAGTCCGTCCGAACGAGCGAGCTTCCATTCAGACTTCAGGTGTATCTGGAAACGAGATGAAGCAGTGATCTGCAGGCACAAGCAATAGGCAACTGCGTTCAATTTGAAGTGCAACAAATCTGATGGTGATGGCAAGGTTAGTCGGCATGTGTGGCATACAGGATCCTTGAGATGCTCGCTCTTATTATCTTGCAGCACACTATCTTTGACAGGACACTCCAGATTCAGCACCTACACCTCGCACGCACGATCCCCATGCAGTCAGATGCTGCTCTAGCTGTGTGCGCAAAAGGCAAATTATGCTGTCAGCTCGCTACTTGAGAGGCAAGTGCGTCTTCATAAGCGCATTCTCGGATCGCGCTCTTCTCGCGCCAGCACGACAGCTAGCTAATCGACCCCATCACAGCGAAGATGCGCTTATGATACTACACAAAATGGGCGACAGGACGTGCCCACCTCTCTCACTCCCAACTGCCACACCAAACTGAAAACAATGAGGCAAGTGTTCGTGACGACGCATTTTCAAGTGAGTGATGTGCTCGTCACTCGAGCAGCTCTCGCCGACGCTCTCCGCCGACTTCTCGTGCGTGATGACGCCCAATACGTCGTCCTCCGCCAATCCAGCAGTGCAGATGCAGCCGCTGAGCACGCGCTCTCTGGATGTACACTCGTTTGCATGCGAATTTGACGCGAATCCGCGCAGCAACGCCATACTGGTGAGTTTCACTTGTAGTGTGTGTATTAGTGACTGATTGCGTATGAGCGAAGTCGATATTGACTAACTACACACTGTCTTGTCATAGGTGCTGCACTTCGATGAGAATGGCAAGCACACGTATGAAGAGCTCAACCGAGCCGACATCCTACAGCGGATTCGCCAAGCAGAGCTCGCGCCCGCGGGTTAGTGCGATGCAATAACTAACTGTGGTGGTTGCATGCACTTGGCCACGGATGAGCTAATCGTCTTGTTGGCGATCGTGCCAATGATAGACAAGCAGCCGGCACCGATGAAGAGACAGCAACCGCACGGCAGCATCGTTGCACCGCTGGGCACGTATTGCGATCTGCAGCCCGTCCACATGCGCGATCTGCGCAAGCTGGACTCGCCATTCGCCGCAGGCTCCCAAGAGCCGTCAATCGTCGTGCGCAAGCAGGCGATTCTCATCAACGCAGGTAAGGAACAAGTGACTCAGGAACGATCTGACCGAAGTTGTCGTTTCACGTGGTGCTAACTTGCTGTTTATCCACGTGTGTCTCTGTTCAGATCCAATTCGCGCAGTTGTCATGAGGAACGCGTCGCTCATCCTCGTTCCGGATGGTGCAGACAGTTTGCTCTCGATCTTGATCGGTCGATTCAGAGGGTGCGTGATCAAGAAAGACGGCGACACTCCTTATGAGTTCAAGTACGTTGCATCCAGCGTGCCTGTGTTATGTTTCTTTGTTGACGCGGAGCTGACCTTGACATGCATGCTTATGAACTGACAGGGCACTAGAAGCGATACTGGACACGCTTTCAAGGTAAACTTCGTTTGTCAATCCTAAGCATTGCCAATATGCATGAAAGCAAGAGATTCTGACAAGGAAATTGTGGACATCTGTACAGCGTCTTTGGTGACGAATTCGAAAAGCTGGCGGCTGAGATTTGCGGGATGCTCGACTCTCTCATGAGTGTACGGATCGTGGCTGGCGAACTGGAGACGCTACGGATGATGAAGAACAGTATCGACGAGTTTGAATCCCAAGTGGACAGTCTTCGGCGAGCGCTGATGAGTATTCTGGACAACGAGGAGGATCTGCGGCTTCTCTACGTGACGAAGGTGCGTGAAACCAGTTTGTCTGTTTATGTATCGAAGCTGAAGAATATTTTTGATCATTCACTTGATTATGCTGTGCATTCTGTAGCTATACAACGATCCTTCGCTAATCTATAACCTAGGCTGTTTCGATCCAGAAGAAGTGGAGGTCTTACTCGAGGCGTACCTCACGGTAGGCCTTTGTACTTTCTTGCATCTAAATGCACTGGAATGTGTTAATGTGGTCTGTTAACTGTTCTCTTCATACCCACTCTCTGGGAATCAGGATATCTACTCGACGCGCACAAAAGCCTCGCTCCTACAGAATCGTATCCAAGCTACCGAGAGCCTCGTGATGATGAAATTGGATTATGGGCGAAACTACCTGCTTGCGCTAGACCTCGTGCTTAGTCTCATCGGCGTCGGACTCGGTGTTGGGACCCTCATCTCCGGCATCTTTGGAATGAACTTGCGGATCGACATTCCAAACACGACGAGCTCATTCTGGTGGATCGTCGTGGTGATTCTTCTCGGGTCTCTCTTCATCATCAGCGGCGGGATCTTGTTCGTGCGCCGTCAAGGATTCATGATCAGTACCTGAAAAGGAGATGTAATGTACTAGCAGAACCCTTGGATGATGACAAAAAGCGGTGAGCTCGAACTTCATTTGCGAAGCAAAGTGATTGCGCATGAAGAGTAACTACACTGAAGCTCGACACATGAGTGCCCTCAGAACGCTTTCACACTTCAGTTATTGAAACATGCGCACGAGACACTACGCACACGCACTCAACGACAACCTCTCGCACTACACTTCATCGTAAAATGCCACTCGAAGTTTCACGCGCTCATCAATTTGCTCACCCAGCAGCTGCGATACGGGGCGCGTGACGACCTCGGCCTGACTCTTCTTGATACTCTGATGCAGCTCAACACAATGTTGCGCAGCGCAATGCCGATGAGGTTTGCTTGACTTCTATTGAATTCTACTGTAAATCGATATAGGGGGCGCTGACGTATGCGAGTCATGCTGCTGTCTAGTCGCTTGAGCTCTGCCTACAAATACAAGCTGGCAGAGAGAGAGAGAGAGAGAGAGAGAGAGAGTTACATCGGCGACTCTCGTACCGCCATTCTCGAATCACGTGCTGGTGGCGGTCGTTGCTTGGTGCTTGGAGCAATTGTGTGGCGGCGATTGGCCGTCGTCGACGATGGGATACCTGAAGCAGTTGCTGCTGCAGTCGCAGGGGAAGCCGTGCGTGCAGAAGGCAGAGACGACTGGCGAGTCACGGACTTGAGCGTCGCGCTGAGCCACGACCGCTCGCCGCTTGGCCGAGTGTTCGCGCGTGCTGCAGTGTTCTCGACACTCTTCCTTCTCGATAACTGCTGTTGAACCTGAGACGGAGGCTGAGACTGATTTTGCTGTTGCTGGCCTTGTGATGAAGGCGGACGCGTGAAGCGAGGGATGAGGCTCTCTCTGCGAGACTTGGTGCTCGCAGCTGGCGCGCACTTTGGCGGAGTAGGAACGACTTCCGCTCGAGCAGCGGGGACCCGAAGTGCTCGTGGACTCGGGTTCTGTAGACGGCGCAGCTGACCCTGCTGGGTGATCGGCTCACGATCTACCGGTTGCTTGAGTACGGAATCCACCTTCTTCACTCGCGAGAAACTACGGGTAATCGACTCCTGTTTCTTTTCAGTCGACGCTCGTCGCTTGAGTGCAGCGGCCTCGTCAGCTGCAGCTTTATGCTGTTGCTGAGCCCGCAAGAGCTCCTCCGCTGCGACCACTCGGGACAACAGCGTCTCGTTCTCGGACCTCAACTCCAGCACTTGTTCTTCCAAGGACACTGCCTCAAGCTGCAGCCGCTCAATTGTTCCCTATCAATCAGCCAATACCAACAGCAGTTAGCAGTAGAATAGCGCTGTGATGACCTTGTGGGGTACAATAAAAGTACGTACATGGAGCACTTCGAGTTGAGAGTCTGGCTCAGGAACAGGCTGCTGTTGCTGCTGCTGTCCACTCATACTGCCACCATTGTTTAAATCCGCACCCCAGGGCGTCAGGTTCTTGAACTTCTTGAGCGTGTTGGGCGAGATGTCATCCTCCCCATTGCTCTTGCGCTTAGCGATCATCGACACTTGCTCGATCTCATTATGCGCCTGCACAAGTGCTGTGCGCAGCTCGACATTCTCCTTCTCGAGCTTCTCGATGCGCTGATGGTACGTCATCTCGGCCGTCATGACGTGCATCTTGGGTCGGATCTTGATGTTCTTGGCGCGGTTCGCGTACTTGAGCGTGTTGTGCGACTCGTCAAAGCACGCGTGCGACGGGTTCACGTTCGCGATCATCACGAGGCGGCAGTCACCCTCCAGCGAATTCTACAAGCCAACAATCAACACTATCAGTCACACAGTCAAGCTTAGGTCTACAGCTAGGTCCGCTTCATACCTTGAGCAAATGCGTGAGCTTGCTGTCGCGGTACTGGACCTTGGTCTTGAGCTTGTTCCTGGACTCCTGCAGCCGTCGGCTGTTACCTTCGAGGCTCTCGAAGGACGTACTGCGCACAAGCTTCCGCGTCTGCGCCGTCAAACTGTTGATGCAATTGGCGAGCGCCAGCAGCGACTTATTAATGTTGGCGCCTTCGGTCAGCCGCATGCCGCGGTTCTGCGTGGTGGACGCGCGCTCCGAGCCCGCGAGGTCGATGAGCGACAGTTTTCCCTCGACGATCGACTTGCGCGGGTGCGAGCCCGAGAGCATCGTCGTCGACGTGTGGCGCACGATCACCTGGATGACGGCGTGTGAGCGCGATGAGACGACGTTCGCGGCCGTCGGCTCGGTCTTGCGGTTGCGATTGCCGCGGCGGAGGAGCTGCAGCACTTCGCCTACACTGTGTGCTTCTTCGTGGTGGAGCCCCGCGACGTGGACGACGCCACGGGCTTGGTCCTCGCGCAGTGCGAGTGCATTGGTGGACGGCTGCAGCAGGTCGCGGATCTGCTCGTTGTACACTTCCAAGTACGAGATAAGCACTTTCCACTCAAAGGCTGAGCCTTCCGAGAGCTTGAGCACAGCCTCCTCCTGCTTGCGGAAGCGAATGAGGCTGAAGATGTCAGCCAGCGCGTGCGGAATGATGCCATCCACTTGAAACGCGGCGTCATCAAAGTCGTCCACTTCGCCGATGCCGTCGCGCTCCGAGCCCATCATCGTGTGCGTCTTGCCCGCACCCGTGGCACCGTACGCGAAAATTGTCGCGTGATATCCGTTGAGGATCGTGGGCACGATATCCATGACCGTTTTGGCGTACACCTCGTCCTGCGACGCCGTCTCGGGGAACGCGATGTCGAATGCGTACTCCTTGTTCGACGATTGTTGGCTCTTCAGGTGACCATTCGGTGCACCAAACTTCTCGATCACCACCGCCTGTCGTACACAGATTAGCATCATGTCAGTATCAACCAGCTTCATGTGCAAACGTCATGCTGTATCAGCAATGTGCCGCTAGCGAAAGGCTCACCTGGTCACCGACGACGCGGCAGCACTCGCGATGGCCCAGCGTCCGCTCGCCGTCCGTCAGCGGGCGCAGTCGCACCGCTACCTGCTCATCATATACGCAGCATGCAGATCATATACGCGTAAGCAGCCATCCACATGCACGCCTGATGAGGTCCATGATAGAGTAGCACCATGCATCGATGCCACACGTACGAGCATGCCCGAAGTGTTCTCCTCCATGTTGTCGTCCAGTGCCTCATTGCGTAGCATCGTCGCTACAGCCTATGTGTATTGATCTACAAGCAGAGTACAGTGGCGCTAATGCAGTAGCACGAGACAGGTCGCGCAGAGCTAATGGACAGTCAGCAGCAGCGCCGTTGTCGCGAGGGAGAGACTTGGCTTCAGAGTACTCACTCGCGAATCTTAGCTGGCTCGTTTCAGACTGACTAACTCGCCGTTACGGACGGGAGAGGCGACGTTTTGATGTTGATACTGCACGTGGGCTATTTTGGCAGTTCGTAAACGCGAGGTCATCTCGTGAGATGGGTACTTTTGTCAATTCATTTCTGAATTGTGGAGTTGAATTTTGAAAATGGCGCCAACGTAACAAACGTTTGGCGCCAAAAACAAATAAGCCGTGAGAAAGAGCAGCTGCAACAAGGCGATGTCGGAAGATGAAGTTCGCAATGCGCAGCGGCTCGTTCGAGAGCAGCAGCGGCGACGCTAGCGATAGCCCTACAGACGGAAGAGCAACGACTCCTGCGCACGCAATCTCTACAGCAGACAGTATGCAGCCTCGTAGCCACGACATCCCGGATGCAAGTTTCATCAATGCACGATCAAGCAACATAACAGCAACGACAACAACAAGATCACAAGACGAGAAGCAGGTACCGGCATTACAAGGCGCAGAGGAGCACACCGTTGGTTCATACAGAAGAAGAAGAAGAAGCAGGTGCGTTATTGGCGACGCATTTATGAACGGCTGGGGGCGTGGACGATTTGCTATTTCTGTTGGCTGTGGCGGATTATTTGACCGACTGACGAGCTTCTTGTTGTGCCCTGTGTGCTCACTCCCCAACCGCCTTGTGTGCAATGAAACACAGCTCGCAACGACGACTATTACGCCATCCACGCGCTCTTCTTGCAGCGGGGCTCGGTATCGTATTGGTTGTCGCAGGTGTGTTATTGATCGGACCCCCGCTTGAGCGATGGCAGAGTGGTGAAGCCACAATGAAGCTCCAAGTGCAGCTCGAACGAATAGAGAGCTCGATCCAGTTGCTCAGTGTTGACACCGTCAAGGTCGTGCAGCAGGCCAAGAAGTTCCTTAAGCAGCATCAGAAGGCGGAGATCTCCTCGTCAGCGCGAACGCAGTTCGTCGCACGAGTCGGCGACGAGAGCTTTGCCGCTCACGCTAGAGAGCGATTCGAGAGCCATTCGTTCGTGATGAAAGAAGCCATCATGTTTCAGTCTTCGCAGAAGCTGCAGATAAACGAGACGAGAGAGCGACTGCAGGCGTTGAACATCTCGTTACCAGTCCCGAGAGAACAGAAGAAGCGAAAACCTTTTCAGCCCACGAAAGCTCAGTTGCTCCAGCTGCAGCAGATCCAGCGACACCAGGATGAGCTCAATGGCAAAATCGTGTCGCTGATCGTTGACGTCGCGAAGGAGGCAGTCGTCGAGCAAGAAGAGCAGCGACAGCGCGCCGATGCGAAATTCCTTCTCGACTCGCTTTGGCAGCTAGAGAAAGAGGTCGAAGCACACAACAAGCGCCAGAAATCCAAGAACGGCGGCGCCTTCTTCTTCTACGCGTTCGTGATGTGTCTCACGGGCGGGTACCTCTGGACAGCGGCTGCTGAGAGAAAGCGTCTCGCCCCAGTGAAGCGCGAGCGTCCGTGGTCTCCGATCCCGACGTTCATGATCCAGATTAAGGACCTCTTCAAGTCCATCGTGGTACGTGGTGGATGCTATTGCCATTGCATCTATCGTGGTTGCGTGTATGTTCCGAACACTAATGATGTCGTGTGTGTTTTGATCAGGTGATTGAGGACCTCCGCAAGCAGAATGAGCTGCTCGCTGACGCCTCAGACGCGGAAGACGACCTAGGTAGTCTCATGGTCCGGACGTTCGTCCCACAACCCCCAAAGCTCATCAGTAAGAGCTCTATACCCAATAGCACACAGAAGCTGTGAGCAGACTTCGTAATGGCACCCTGCTGGTCAGTCAATCGAGTGATCTACAGTATCTAATGTTCCGTTTGGACCAAGAGTCTGAGAAGACGTGGAGATGTGCATGCTTATATTGATACTGATACTGTGCAGACGCAGGTGGCTTCTTGGCATTCGTAGTATCTACCTGTCAGGCGTGATCGAACGAGGAGCTCGTCGTGGCAACGCTGTTGCTGTGGTGGAAGTCCGCGTGGCCCGAACTGGGCGTCGAGGGCACGCTCGCGATGTTCTTCCCATGACCACAAATCGCGCGCCGGATAAGCTCTTTCTTGCGCTGAAAGGACGTGCGTACGGTGGCTGGCGTGTCCGAGATGTTGTCCATGACGAGGAACACGATGAGCAGCGCCGCGTGTTCCAGCACCAGAGCTACGAGGAAGCGCGAGGACAGATCCACGCAGCTAAAGTCCGGGTTCATGCTGAAATCCTTGCCATTGAAGCGCTCAAGCGAGATGCACTGCGTGAGAAAGTACTCGAGCTCGCCCGAGCTGACACAAATGAGGCCGACGATCACGAACACGGCCAGGATGAGCGTGATGAATAGGATCTTTTCCCACTGGCCGATGCTGTTGGACTTGCGCGGCACGGGACGCCGTCGCAGCAGGAAGAGCTTGTTGAAGCAGTTGCGGATGTGCACAAGGTTGTTCACGAAGGCCGCGAGCGCGCAGAACGGCCACACAACCGAGAACATCACTACGTAGCCCTGTGTAAGAATACGAACACGATACAACAGGAGATGGTAACAATTTTGTCAGATGCAATGAATGGACATAAGCAGCCTGGATCGAAGTCTCAGAAGAAGTACGTACGTATTGGATCACCATGCGTAGGTAGTCAGGCTGTGAAGACACGAGTCACGTGGAGATAGTGAGTCATTAGATGCTGGTGTGTGTGTCAATTAGTATGAAGAGCTCAGCCACTTCCTGGAGGGTCTCACTTACAAAGGCGCTGTAGAGCGACAGCTGACTCTCCTCCAGGACGTCGTCTGCAGTCATGAAGACTAGGAGCAAGAATAGGACGCAAAAGGTCAGTTAGTTAGTCTACAGCCAAGTGCTCAACTCACACATGCAACTCAGTGAAAACCATACAACGGCACTCACACTTCTCGTTCTCAAAGCCCTCGAGCGTGTTGATCAACACACCAAGGCTCTTCTCAATGTACGGGATCCGGATCGGCGTCATCATTTGTAGCTACTCACCAAACATCAACCACTCACACATTAGACTCCTGAACCCCAACACGCAGCACAGATTCCACAAAATCCCAGCACTCACTCACCTCCATCTTGACCTTAAAGTCCACTGTCGGCGTCGTGGCCGCTGGTGGTGGTTTCTCCTGATGCTGCTGCTGTTGTTGTTGTTGCTGTGCAGCTGATGCTGCTGATTTCTCTTCCCCCTGCGCGAGGTTCTCAAAGGACGACTGGTACTCGGACAGCGCCAGTAGTGTCTCGGCCGGGTTCGCGCGCATGATCTTCCGCGCGAGCTTCGAGGCCTTGAGCGTCTCACGTCGGAACAAATAGGGCAGCGCCGTGTCGATCAACAGGTTCAGAGCCTGGGTGATGAGCAGCGGGGTCACCAATGCCGTGGACATGTCGATCACGCCATTCTCCCAGTCCACGGTCAGCTTCTTGTACTTGAAATTCTCGGCGAGCCACGTCTCGACCTCTTCGCCGAAAGGCACGATCACAAACGCGATGAGGATGAACCAGAGGAAGAACGAGATCCAGTTGATCACGAAGAGTCGATTAATCATTGTGCGCTGGAAATGCGCCTCGGTCGCGTGGTTCTCGCGCACAACGAAGAAGTGGATGAGCTTCACACTCAGCAGGTACACAAACACGTCGAGCGAGATGCCCAACAGCACACCCTGGGCCAAGATATAGCACCAGCGCCACGAGAAGAGCGTTGGTCGCTCCGTGTCAAAGCACGAGAGGAACGCGACGCACTCGGGGCATTTCGTGCACAGTGGTGCCATCATTGCGGCTGTGTACCACTGCACAAAGAATGTGATCCCCAGTACGTACGTCACGATAAAGATCGTGAAGACCACAAAGGTCTGCAGATACGCTGGGATCCGGTAGACCGAGTTGTAGTACGGCTCGCGAAAGAGCACCACGCCGTGGGAATCCACGACATCGCGGTACCCCTGGGGCTTGAAAGTCGAGTTCGGGTACTCGGCCTCCTTGAAAAGTCGCAGGTTCCACGCGTCGTTGAGCAGATTGTTCTTGCGTCGCCAGGTCTTCAAGAACCACGTGCCCCACAGTGTCGCGGTGCAAAACCCGAAGATGCACAGCGCACGCATGTACTCGACCGCGCCCAGCCACCGACAGGCGAAGTACACGATGCTACCACACAGCGCCGGGATCAAGATGCACTTTGTGTACAGGAACACAAAGCTAAAGTAGAATGCGACGCGCTCGCCGTAGTAGTAGCGCAGTTCGTTCGTGATCTCGTTGGATTTCCACCACCACTGGTCGCATTTCGCCAGCAACAAACTGTTCACGCGCCGGTTATGCAGTGGGAAACAGGACACGATAGTCGGGTCGTTGCGGTTCTCGTCCTCGATAGAGATGTCGGCGCCCGGCGGATTCAAGTGCTCCGTGTTGCCCGTGGATGTGATGATGCGCGCGATCGTCTGGATGCGCTCGGCCGGCGTGAACTTGCTGTCCGCATCGATGGTTGACAAGAGGCCGTCAGCGTCTTCATGCTTGTTATTGTTATTGTCATTCTCTTCCTGGTGATGTCGTCCACCGTGAGGCGCACCAATGTCACTGGACGCGATGAGCTGTTCAATCTCGGACGGTACTTCGCCCACAGCGCCAATCTGCAGCCAGCGCTCGAGCACCAGGCGGCTCTTCTCGATCTGTAGTCGTGACGGCGTGGGTCGCAGCAGCAGCACCATGTACTTGCGGCTGTAGAGCGAACTCGAGAGCACGGCGACCTCGAGCCCGGCCGAGATGCAGCGCTTGATAACCTCGAGCTGCTGCTTGCCCACGGCGTCGAGTCCGTTGCGCGCCAAGATGCGTGGTGTCGTGGGTTTGTTGTGCAGAATCAAGGCAAACTCGTACTTGATGCGGTAGTCGACCACGGGCGTGGCCGCGACACCAGCCTCGCTCCGAGGAGACCAGATCTTGGGCAACGAACCCAACATTCGGCCCATGGGCGACGGGAAATGCGGCGACATCAGAGATGACGGGGCGGGAGAGATGCCGCCACCGCCACTACCGTCCTTGTCGTTCGACGGCGCCAGGTGCTTCACCAAGTTGCCCAGCGACTTGGTGTACGTGCGGTCGCGCGGGATCGGCTCGGACGGGATCCACTGCGGGTTCACATCGTAGCTCTTCACGCGCCGGTGACGCGCCGGGATGTCGAGCGACGTGCTGTCGTCGGTCACGAACCGTCCGCCGTGATGGTCGTCGTACCGTGGCGCTTCGAGGGACAGTGCATTTGTGACAGCAGCGGACGGTCGGCGTCGCGCTGCCACTGGGCCATCAATCATTGTGTCGTTCTCCGTGAAGTAGATGGCGGCGTTCCCATCAGCGTCGGTCGAGTGGAAGCCATCGTCGTAGGTTACGCGACGCGTCGAAGAAGACGAAGAGAGCTGCTCGCTGCTAACGCGCTCGCGATTGCCACTTGCGCTGCCTGGCTCGGGCTGTAAAGAGACATACTCTTCGTCCAGCAGCACTTCGAAGCTGCGCGACTTGCGCAGATTCGTCTGGAAGCTCCCGCGCCTCTGCAGCGGCTGCTGCTCGTCGCCCATCATCGCTGTCGTGGAGTGTGACAGCGTCACGTAGTCACTCGCCGCACAGTCAGTCGTCTGCTTGATAGACGCAGTGAGAGAGAGAGACTAATGACTAATGGCGACTTGCCGTCTAGTTAGATGCGTCGAAATGGCCGAAAGGATGCAAGGATCCGTTCGTTTCTCTGGTTTGACTCCACGAAAGCTCGTACTCTTGTCAATTTGTTACAAGATACAGTACGCAATTGATATATCTTGTAACATATCAAGAGGAGTAGACCCAAAGTGAAGTGCGGCGCGATCTTCCATGGGAGAGTACAGGTTCTCAGTCCACAAACCGCATGATCACGTAGCTGCACGCCCGATAGGAGCGGGTCGTCCTTTCCAGGACAGCAGCGGTGGGCTCGTTCATGGTGCACATAAGAAGACAAGTGATGTCCCGCTGCCAGGACGAACGCTCCAAGAGGATCGCGCTGGTGGTCCCTCGTATAGTTGCCGGCGCTGTTGTCGTCACCCTCGGTACTGCTTAACTCGCGAGCGAGGAGAAAGCCACCACTCAATTCGTCGTCGGTATTTCGTAGCAGCAGGGGTAGGCTCGTTTGTGCGCATCTCTTTGAGTAAGCCCTCTCGCACGTAAGCCAGACTGTTGCAGAAGAGTGCAACGAAGGCGGCAGTGATATGCCCTCCTTTGAAGACTGCGATGTCTTCAAAGTTCATCTTGCCAGCTCTCTTGCTGTAGTTGTAGAGACCTGCATATCGATACAAGACATGCACGTAAGTGTCCAAACAGGCAACAGGATCGCGTGGCATCACAGAGAAAACAAAGCGCTCATCATGGAGAAGGATACTGTTATCGATGATCACGAACTACATCGTCACACAGCACCAATGCCATCAGCTAGCGACCTCAGTGAAAGACATGCAGAGTACAACAACACTCGCCTTGTGGTGCAGCATGCGAGGGGACCGGAGGATCGGGACACCCCTTTCCTCGAGGTGGTATATTCTGGAGTCGGCGCGTTTCACCTGCTCGAAATCGACAATCACTGTATGAGAGCCTCTGCGGACGATCTATCGACATGTTCACACTTGCACTTGTTGTTGCCGCACCTTACACCAGGACTTGGGCGGTTTTCACAAATTCTGTCAGGGAAATCGAGCAGCTCCACAAAGGAATCGAGTAGTTCTGGGTTTTGGAGATGCTCGTCGGAAAGAAGATCACCAGAACGAGTGCAGTGACAGCGACACGCGCATGGTCCGTCCGACGGATCCGGCTCGACCGGTTCGCCGCAAGCACACCTAGATGGAGATTCAGAGTCCTAGGGAACTGGGGTTGACATCTCAGCTTCGCTCTCGTCATTGATCTCTTCTCGGTGTGGGGGCGAGAAACCGCTGAAGTCAGAGAAGTCGACTGGGCCAGTCGCTGAGTGCGAGACAGGTGCTGCGTCTGTTGAACCTGGACTGGGACTTGTGTCTGGAACAGAATTGGAACTGGGCTCTAGGTCCGAAACAGGGTCTGAACCAGGCTCTGGGTTTATAACGTGGACGGGGTCCCAGGTGTCTCCATCTGGAGCGCTTGTTTGTAGTTGCGCCGCAATGTCAACTGCGACACCTCGTGCATGGCTGCACAACGGCTCACTGTCCATTTTCGCTGCTCTGAATGAAGCTTTGATAGCAGAACAGTAGATCTCACGATGTCGCTCGTACCTTTCCGTTTCTTTCTACTCGACTGCTCTTCGGCTGGACCTGATGCCGTGGACTCTGCTGCTGCACAAGCGGGGGTGTTGATCAGTAGGTTCACGGCCTCTTCACTCTCGGAGATGTGTGTCGCGAGCGCATCTCTGCCGGACGTTGTGGCCAAATCGCCACGAATTACGATGCAGCTACCTGGTTCTGCGACGGTGAGCGCAGTGACGGTAGGAGCAATCGAGACCTCTGCTGAGGCGATGTACACCTTAGCGCCGTGTACGACGAACGCTTTGGGCATCAGTTCAGTAGCGCGCTCGCAGCCAGAAATCGTCACGACCTTCCCGATGATACTGAAGGGCTCTTGAAGAGTGAGTATGAGAGCAATCAGCGTCAAGTCGTCCTCACTCGCCTGTCTGGGTTACCGTGGCCGAACGAGCCTTGCGCTTGCCGAGGTGGCTCACACAGCTCACGCGGGTGGTGGTGCTAGAGCTACTGGTGAGAGGCATGACGCTACTGCTGTTGAAAGGCACTGGGGTCGCGTCGTTATCTTCTCCTTCAGGCGCAAGCACGGCGACTTGTACACGCGGAGATGACGCAGAGGCGAATGCGTCATACGAGTCGGCTCTTGCGTCCTTCATGCTTGTGCTCTGACTGGCTGGATTCCAAAATGAAAATGCGCGCAGGAGTTTGAGTTGCAAAAAGGGCGACAGAGCCAGATCGGTTCGACATCTTACTTGGTAGTTTTATACTGAAGTCCAACGATCTGTGCATTCAAGATTGATGGTGGACGCCCAGAATGACGTCTTCAGAATCGACAAGCCAAGCCACACAACAGAAGGAAAACGACGATGCCCTGTGGACGCAACGGCTACGACCAGCAGCGTAACACAAGCCAGCAGAACGTGAACACAACGAACATGAGTGTCGACTCATACGGCACGTTTGCCTCTGCGTCGCCGTCTCCACATCTCCACATCGTCGTGACTGCGCTTCGAAGGGAACCCAACGATCCGGGAGTCGACAAACAACAACAGCAGCAATTCCACCCGGAGAGTCGACACACACCGCTGTGGCGCAAGGTCTTCTTCGCGCTCTTTGACGACCACAAGCAGCTCGTGAGTGACGGAAAGCTGCTCAAGCATCGCGATATCTGGGAGCTGAGGGACGAGTACAAGAGCGACAACGCTCTGCGGAACTTCCAGTGCTTCTACAACGGACACACACGCAGAAGTCTCATGAGCGCGATCTGGCGGTCGCAGTGGAGAACGCTGGCGGTTGCGTGGACTTTCCAGATGATCAGCTGTATTGCAGATTTGGCGTCACCGCTGCTCCTGTTCACGATCCTGACTACGGTGATCGCGCGCGACTACGACATGGCGTATGTGAACGGCTGCTTGGTGCTTCTCTTCGTGACTGCGCTATTGCAGATTTTGTTCCGATGCCATAGCCATTTCTACGCATTTAAGGCGGTGCTAAAGATCATCAGAGTACTGCGCACAATGATCTTCGAGAGCACGATCGAGGACGCGCGGTTGCAGCCAAGTCAAGAGCACAAGAAGCGCATGGCGGAGATCACGCACATGTACTTGGAAGACGTGACCGCAATTGGGATGTCGGTCGCCTATATTCAATCGCTGTGGCGGCGAGCACTCCAGATGCTATTTGAGCTGGCGATCCTGGTTCAAGTGGTGAAGATCGATTTCTTCGTCATCGCGGCGACGCTCATTGCGTTCTGCATCGTCATGGCGCTGAAATCGATGGTTACAACGCACTTCAAGCAGAGATGGATCAAGCGAGTGCAGAAGCGACTGAATGTGATTCACGAGTGCTTCAAGGGGATTCAGATGGTGAAACTGAACGCCTGGGAAGACAAGATGCTTGAGAAGATCAGCCAAGCGCGAGCGAACGAACAGCGAGTGCGGTGGATCGCGAACGCGCTGAGTGTACTATGGTACTGTCTGAGCCACGACATCCCGAACCTCGTGTCTGTCTTCATCTTCGCGTGGATGGCACTTTACCAAGACTCATTCCCACCAGCGCGAGTGTTCACAGCATTGCTGCTTTTCCAGATGATCAAAGCCCAACTTCTTGGTTTTATAACGACGATCAACCTCTTGCTTTCCGGGAGGCGAGCAGCTCGCAGAATCGAGACCTATCTCCAAGAATCCAGCTCTCTCACGAAGCAAGCGGGTTTGATAGAGGACATCACAAGATACGGTGATTCAAACTTGATGTTTGTAGTCGAAAGAGCATCGTTCTCACCATCACCTAGAGCAACGAAGCCGCTGCTCATCAATGTCAACATGAGCGTGAGCCGCGGACAGCTCGTCATCATGCATGGCAAGGCCGGCGCTGGCAAGTCGACACTGCTTGGTGCGCTGCTCGGAGACGTGAGCAAACTCTCTGGGGACGTATACTGTGATCCTGAGAACAAGGTCGCATACTGCTCACAGGAGCCATGGCTCCAAACGCTCACGATCAAGGAGAACATCTTGTTCGGCTCCGAGTACGACGAGCACAAATACTGGTGTGTGCTGGATGCGTGCTGTCTGTTCGACGACTTGCGGATGCTTCCGAATGGCGACGACACCAAAGTGGGTCCCAAAGGAGTCAACCTGTCGGGAGGACAGAAAGCTCGGATCGCACTGGCGCGTGCGTGCTACGCAGATGCTGACGTGTACCTGCTCGACTGTCCGTTCTCAAGTGTGGACGCGATCGTGCAGAACGACATCTTCACCAAGTGCATTGTCGAGCTCTTGCGATTCAAGACGGTGGTGCTGGCGACGCACAACCAGGAGATCGTGTCATCCACGTTTGCAGACTCGGTGTTCAAAGTCGAGAGACTGTGTGTCCAGCAGACCGTGAAGCCCAAGTCCAGCAAGTCCGGAAAACAAGGGGATCTTTCAAACCGCCAGCTGCGTGGACAGAGTGTATCACCTCCGTGGAAA
>JAADWP010000586.1:0-19054 GCA_023336215.1 Globisporangium iwayamae
CGCTTGAGGCAAAAGCTCTCGAGCGTGCGGCCCATTTTGAGCAACTTTGCCTCAAGCGCTACACGGTGTTGGGGGACCATATCGAGCAGCCAGTGCTTAGCCTGACGATAGTACTGCATGCACGTGTGTCTAGCAAGCTGCTTGCCCACCTTGCCCTCATTGAACGCCAAATACATGCCAAACTTATCCATGACAGACACAAACCCCCGCCCACTCGTGTCATTCGCAATGCATTCACACACATACTGTAGCGCAACATCCTCTGCCTTAAGAAACTTAGCGAACACCTTCACAGCCGTAGCTCGGGCGCGCTTTGTGTTTCCTGACCGCAGGCCGTCGAGACCCATTGGTCGTAAACCGAGCAGATACGCAAGTGATATGACATTGCATTGGGTTTTGTAAGGGCATACATATATTTTCAGAGCGATTCCGACCCGATACGTCGGAATCAATGGCTCTCAGTACTTACCTAGCCCTGATGACTATAATTGGTCAATTTTGATCCCAATTTCATTTTTGATTGGTTTTGATCGCTAAAAATCGACTGATTGGTCTATTCAACGTATACAAAACCCAAGAGAGGTCGGATAAACGATGATATTCATCCATATCAAGCGCACGGAGTTGGACTGAGAGTGTCCTCGCTCGCACAGGCTCCGTGCCACCCCAGAGACAGACAGAAGTGAGACTGGATTTTGTAGGCGTCCTGACTTTCAATCCCCTCCCCACCTCACCATGCGGGATAGCTGTCTGGTCTACAGAGTCACACCCTCTTGAGGACGAAGGCCCCGCTCAAAACTCACTTTGCCACACGAGAAGCAATCCACACCAGCTACAGCATTGCTACTGAAGATGAAGACACTGAACTGGAGTCCCGAGTCATCGCTCAGCGCCGACGAGCTGCTCGACTTGCTGGGCGACGATGGCGAGAGCTTCCTGGAGCTCGATCTGGAGAGCGTTGACGTCTGTGCTGCGGTTCCGTTGGCGTCTGATGCAATGTCACACTCCCCCAGCGCTCAAGTTGAAACGGTTACGTCGATCGCCGCGCAGCTCCAGCCGTTGAAGCCACATCGCAGCACCAACCAATTCGACGATGCAGCGAAGAAGAAAACGTCGTTCCAGCGCCAGAAGGACGAGGCCGCACAGCTGAAGAGCGTCGTGGCTGAGCTTGAGGCCCAATTGCGTAGTCTCCGGGGCGCGAGTCGATTGAGTGGCGCTTCACGTCACAGCACCAGTGTCACTAGTTACAGTCAGTCGGTTCAAAAGGCAGCGCTCGCGCTCTCGTTCTGGCGTGTGGTGGCCCAGCGGCAACTGCACGAGAGGCACGAGGCGGAACAGGAGAACGCGGAGCTGCGCAGGATGCTGCGAGAGCAGGCGCTGCTGGCCAAATCGCTCGAGCGCATGGTCTGAAAGCGTCCGGTATGTGTATTAAGCTAGGGTGTTATTGGCTATCTCTCTATGCTACATAATCTAACTGCGTGGCTCTCTTGTGTTCCTGTAGATGCTGATGAAGGCTCACCAGGAGACCTATGGCGAGCGTCGTGCCGCCGCCATAGGCCAGAAGGACTCGGACGTCTTTCGCGTCCTCATCAACAACACCGACGAGCGCATGCACACGATGGACGCCTTCTTGAAAGAGAAGAACCTGATGCCTGCCATGACGGAGGTAAACTCGACCACCATCGTCTCCAGCAACGACTCCCAGCAGGGCGTACACATCGAATGCACAAAAGCCCGCGCGATGCCATTCAACTTGCACGCAGTTTCAGCGGCGATATGGACGCAGCTACGCAGAAATATAATGGTTCTGGGTGGCACGAAGCTCCAGATCCATGTGCTCAAGCACACGAACGAGCTGCTGGTTACCAAGCATGAAACACCAGTTAATGCGAAGACCGAGAACACGTTTGGCCGACTGACCATCTTCTCCGTCTGCAAGCGCGTGACTGAGGGCAAGAAAGTACAGCTCGTGTGGGAGTATCTGGTCGAGAGGACGGGCTCCGTCGCGCGCGGAGACCCGCTGATCTACCTCAACATCCACGGCTGGGGACAGATCACAAGAGTGACTTCCAATGATGGTGATCAGCAGCCGGCTACGCTGTTCCAGTCGCACGTGCGCCTCGTGCCGGTCTACATTGAGCCTCCACATAGGTGTGAGTCCACACAATCATGGAAGTTCGACAACAAGGTGTTCATCGACAATGTGATCAAAGAGCACCAGCTGAACGCCCAGCAGTTCACGGTCTTCGTCCAGAACGCCCTCGTTGGTGGGTGTAGGTAGGTTTCTAAGATCGTAACTCAATCAAAGAATGGACTCGCAGAACATCACCTTAGAATGAGGGGTTGGAGGGAGGGGGGGGGGGGCTTCTCCTGACCACCTGAAGTCTGAAGCTGAGCACGCGAGGAGCATAGATAAGCAGCAGTGGCGACCGTTCCTTGGTCTTCTTCCGTCATGTGAGAACGAGATGGCTGGAATTCTCTTGAATGAAGCCATGCAGCAGGCATAACCGAAGCCATAATCG
Source organism: Globisporangium iwayamae (assembly GCA_023336215.1). Lineage (NCBI taxonomy): Eukaryota > Oomycota > Peronosporomycetes > Pythiales > Pythiaceae > Globisporangium > Globisporangium iwayamae. The sequence continues at coordinate 2,523 of JAADWP010000586.1, forward strand.
AGCGCGGGGTCTCATCACGCACAAGCTGTAAACGTTCAGGGGTCTAATCACGAATGTACCAGAATACGACAGGTTTTTACAAGCCATAATCGAACGGATTGACTGTGTGATCCTGAGCAGAATGGCCGAGGTTGCTCGGTTCCATTCCCGCCTGTACGTCTCACTTCAAATAGACCCATTCCCGAATTCGCAGTCACTCACACAAACGTGCACCTCACCGGATCACTGTCCACCCACTCAACACAATGGGTCAAGTAACACAAGGACCTACGTATGGTCCAGTTGATAGTCCATTTGTCGAGCTCATGAGCTGCGAGTTCGCACTCGACAGCAACCAAGAACACGGCAAGGGTGTGCCGGATACGATAGCGCCATTTTACTTGGATGATCTCACGCACGGAACTGTGGAGAGCCCAGCTGAAATCACGTTGGAGCCGTTCTTCATGGGGATCGGTGAGTCTTTTGATCTCTTCGCTCTCGAGCTCGACCTGTGCATGCGTCCCAGCATTCCAGAGGTACCTGTATTATGCGACCTCACCAGCCAAGCTGCAAGTGCACCACCATCGCGGACACCCACCGACGAGCTCGCCAAAGATACTGGCGACCCGCAACCTCAGCCAAAGAAGCGGAAGCGGAGCCCGATGACCTCAAGCCAGCGACAGCGCGAGGAGATCACCAGGTTGCGAACCACAGCCACTGAGCTCGAGCAGCTCGAGAGCATCAAGGCGCTCAATCGACGACAGTCCTCCCTCCGGTCCGTCCAGTCGCCCTCTACAACAGACAACGCGCTACGATCGCTCTGGGAATGCGTGGCGAGATATTACGACGCAGAGAGACTGCAGGCCGAGCAGATCAACACAGCATTGCACCAGGAGATCAAGACGAATCTCACACTCGCAACGTCTCTCGAGCAGAGTCTGCGTTCCAAACGAAAGGCCTACTCCGATCTGATTTGATCAATCGCATCCTGGCAGATCGATGAGTTGTGCAGTGACACATGGTGGTATCGAGAGCCAAACAGTAGAAAGTAGCCACTGGGCAATCAACCACATTACAAGCTCTCAGCAAAAGCCCGTGACCTTCAATAGAGAGAGGCGGTCTTGCTGGATTAAAAACACAGGAACTGTTGTTCAACTCACCCGAGCTTCCTGCTGAGTGTACCAGGCTCAACGCGCACTTTGCAATACGAGCGTCCGAAGTTGTGTCAACGCAATATTTAGGCGACGAACTCACATGCTGACCAACAGTCCTCGGCGCTCAGCGTGGACGAGCTCCTTGACCTCCTTGATGACGACGACGATGAGAGCTTCCTGGAACTCGAGATCGCGGCGCTTGTTGGGAACGAATTTAGAGGTGCAGCAGCAGTCCCATCAGCGCCAGTCTTGACGCTCAAAATCCCTAGTGATGATCACCAAGGTATCAAGCATGCTCACCAGCTTGCATCAAGATTTGTACGGCAGCATTGCACAGGCCGAGACAAAGAAAAACTCGTCGTTCCAGCGATAGAAGGATGAGGTTATGCAGTTGCAGGTCCAAGTCGTCGAGCTTGAGGCAAAACTGCGTGGTTTCAAGGCATCAGTCGAGTGAGCGGGGCACCACAGAACAACATCAGCAGCTCCATCGGCAGCAACAGCAACACAACAGGTTATGACCAGACGATCTAGACAGCAGCGCTGTTGCTCTCGTTCTATCGGGTGGTGGTTCAGCGACAGCAACACAAAAAACACTAGATGGAGCAGGAGAACGTCGAGTTGCGCACAATGTTCAAGGAGCAAGTGCTGCTGTCCGAGTCGCTCGAGTGCATGTTTCGCAAGCGTCCGGTGAGTTTTGCTTGTTGGAGTTGTGACTATGAGACTGTATTCCACGTTTTAACACTGGTGGTCATGTGTGGTTCTCCTTTGTGCTTCTATAGCTGCTGTCGAAGGCGCAATATGAATCCAATACTCGGTGGCGTGCCACAGGCTAAGCGAAAAGGATGACGAAGACTTCCAGGTGCTGCTTAACAATGTCGCCGAGCGCACACGCACATTGGACAACTTATGAACCAGGCTGAGGCTCGACACACGGGCTCCACACGGCGAGGAGATGACAAGACGGCCCTCGGGTCTCTCCGACGACCTTCGAAGAGAAGTAAACCCATCGCTGGATATTCTGGCTGTGAAGCCCAAGTACGAACCTCCAGACTGCACCGACGGCTTCGATATTTGGATTTTTCGTATGATGTGATCTCGGTCAGCGTCTGTTGTGCTCTCGACACTACTACATCTGCCGACTTATGTTCTGTAGAAGGCTCCTGGAGGGTACAGCTTCTCATTCCGGGATCAACAGCCTATGACCTCGGAGATCATACCGACACAGCTCTGCACCCCATAGAGTCGACCGACCTCCAAGCACGAAGGCGAACCGAGAGCTAGACCTATACATTAGAGGATCTACCCGATGGAGCTGCGAGCTGTCTTGTGATCGTCCCACGAACCTCCAGGCTCCTGGAGTTTGCTTTCCCAGTTGATTGCGCCAACTGGACGAGCTCAGGTGATTGTGGTTGATTGGGTCGCTTGTTGACGACGTCACGTGCGAGGACAACAACGGTACGTTTTACCCTTGTGTTGCATATTTTCCCATTTGCATGGACTGCTTCTGCAAGCATCTCTATCCGTTCCCAAGTCCTAATTAACATATCAGGTAAAACCACTTTGGCGAGCATGACTTTTTAATCGCATACATTGCCTCCCTGAAGCAACGTCACGATCCTTGAGGTGCATCTGTAAAGGAGAACGACAAGGGCGGACGTTCATCTCTTCAAGCGCTCCGATCAGCCTGTTCTCAGCTGGTCCGTTAACTCTGTCTTCGAAACGCCCACATTTAGTTGAGATACAGAGAGCGCGACTTGAGGGCGAGGGAACTCCGGGCTGGATTCTAAGCAATCAGGCGCGAGTGGATTTTCACAACGGCCCAGTCACTCGTTCGCTTCAACACGCGAAACAAGCATCCGCATATGCTGTGTGCAATGGTGCACCAGCTCATTGCGTGCACATGATGATAGAAATGCCTTTAACTCAGGTCACAGTGCCTGCCATGCGAACCAGCGTGGCTACGGTTCGTCATGGGCATCGCCTAACCCACAAGAGAGTAATCCGCCGATCGCCGCGATTGTCCTCCTCACACCCAACCTTCTTCATTCATGGCACCTGACAAACCGTTTTTCTTTATCATTATGCCCGCAGGCCAGCCATTTGCGCCACAACTCAAGATGAAGTCCAGCATCAAGAGCAACGATAGTAGCAGCGGCCTCCAGGACCACGATGAGGACCACGAGCTGCTGCTGCTGGAGCCCATCCGCGCAGCAGAGGTGCTTGACTTCTTCGACGACCTCGGCGTCTTCTCGGAGCTTGGAGTCGACCCGAGTGATACTATCACGGACCCTCTCTACCAAGATTCACCAGCACGTGTCGAGTATGGCTACGTCGTGCAAAGTGGTCCATCGGTCCCCCAGTTCCAGTCATTCAGCGCAATGCTCGACTCGTCCGAGATCCCAGCATTTGAAGAAGACACTGAGACCCTCGATCCTATGGAGTCGCTGTTGCAGCTGCACGTGCACGAGGCTGACTTTAGCGCTCTAAGCATCGAAGCCGCCTCGGATTCACTGGCGCTCAAGCACGAACAACAGTACTTTGCCAGCAGCGACGCGTACGACTCGGAGCCGAGCTCTATGGCCTCGGAACCAGCGACACCGCCACCAGCTGAAGCTGAAGTCGCCGTACGACCGAAGAAGAAGACCAAAAAGAAGAAAAAATCGACGAGCCAGCGCCAGAAGGAGGAGCTGAGCTACCTGCGCGGCAAGCTCTTCGAGTACGAAAACGAACTCAAGCGGATCGCAATGGAGAGTAAGGATATCATATCGACTGAGCCAAGCGAGGCTAATGAAGCTCCGGCCAGCGGCGCCGTTTCTGGGCAACCTTCAGCCAGCGAAACCGACGCAATTGCGGTGCGCGTTAAGTCGCTCTCGCTCTGGGAGACGATGGCGAAGAACCAGCTCGAGGAGAAGAACCGTGCCGAGTTGGAAAACGCGGTGCTGAAACGGAAGATGGAAGCCCAGCTCAAGTTCGCCAAGTCTCTCGAGCGGATGTTGCGAAAGCGACGGGTATGTTTAGTATCACAGCTTAGTTTCCAGGCTGTCTGGGTATATTCTGAGCTCACCTTTGTTTCTTTGCTTGTTCAGATCTGGGATGGTCTTCAGGCACCGATGCAGCAGTGCTTCATGACGCTGTCTGCTAAAGACTCGGAGGCCTTCGAGGCGCTCACGAGCAGCATCGAGGCTCGCGCGAAGACCGTAGATGAAGTGTTCGACACTCATAGACTCACGGCGCAGTCGTCACCGAAGCGAGACGCCAGCATCGCGTTCGCCGACGAAGAGGGCATGCGCATCGAATTCGTGCACTCGACTGACGAGCCATTCGAGGCTCGGGTCGTGTCCAAGGCCGTCTGGAAGTACGTGCAGAAGCGCGAGCTCAGGCTTAACAACATCAACCTTTCGGTAAATCCCAATTGGAAGGCGTTGACACGGAAGTTGGTCTAATGTTGATACTCATTGTTGCACTTTGGTCTCATTCTTGTAGACTCAGATCGTGCAGGAGACCGAAGATTTCCTCCTGACGACCCAGCGCGTGACCTCGATCGCTCCTCTCGACACCCGCAACACCACTGTCCACTCGGCTTTCAAGCGCATCCACCAGGAGCATCGCATCCTCTTCATCTGGGAGTCGCTGACCGAGTCCAAAGCCTCGGCGTCTCGCGGCACCCCAGCGACTGTGCTGACCTCTCGAGGCTGCGGCCAGATTCTGCGGCGCGCGGCCACCTCACCGGGCAGTCAAGAGAGCTCGATCCTCCAATCTCATGTGTCCGTCGTGCCCACTCTAGTCCGCGAGGAACAAGACAAAGAAACCGAGGCCTCGGACGGATCGAGGAGTCCAGGCCGCGAGCAGAATCTACAGTGCCTGGACACGGATCTGCTCGCGGAGCTCACGATCTCTGCCTATGAGCAGAATGCGCAGACTGTCAGGCAAGCGATCGAGAACGCTCTCCTCGACGATCTGCTGGCCCAGTGAGCTGACGAATGGAGTGACGATGTACGCCTGAGGCTGGCCGTCCACGCAGATACCAAAGGAGCTGTCACACGTCGCAGGTGTCCAACGTGTGACGATCTCGAAGTGGACACGACACGCTTACGAAAGGGCTCACACGGGTGCCCTCAGCGGGATTTACGGATGGCTTTCATTGTCGCTTCAGAACCGAGTCGACGAGGTTAAACTGATTAGCTTAGTGGATTGGCTGGCTTTGATTAGTTAAAGATGGGATGATGAGATTACGTACAAGACTAAAGTGTGGCAATAAACTGGGGTAAACGCGGGTTAAACCGGGTTGAACGGAAGCAGCTCGCCTTTTTCATTAGAATTCATGCTCAGGTTTCCATGTCAAAAGTATAATATAACTGTCCACTCATCAGAATTGGGTCATTCCTATTTAACCCAATCATGCTTGCTGGTGATGGATTCGGATTTGCTGATTATTGACCCATCCCTTTGTTGCAGGTGTTATCCGTCCGTCAAGGCTCCCAGCGAGCAAGTTGATCTCAATTCAACGAATTGCTCGAATCTACCGCAGTGTCGCACCTATTGAGATAACCACAAGACTTTCAGCAATTCTCCTCGCGCATTATTCGATCATCCACCGAGCCCATCAGCACACATGGATACTAGCTCTCACAATTGCCTCACTACGATCGACCCCACATCATTCCTCGACTTCTTCGACGCGCTAGGCGTCTTCGCGGAGCTCAACGGACCGCGTGACTCACTCGCGTGCGCGCTCTCAACTATACAGGATGGACATCAGCAAAGAGCTCTTTTTAAGGCGACCAGCGAAGCAGATTCTGAGAGTTCACTTGAACTGAAGTGCCCACGAGGTCACTTCAATGAGACACTCCCAATTCGCCTCGGCGGTGACAACGGTATTCGACTAGCCTCGATAGTGCCATTTCAAAAAGAAGAAGACCTAAGTGAATCCATGGGTGAGAGCTACAAACTTCAGCTCAAGACTTCGTTCATCAGCAGTCTCCACACCAAGGGCGATAGGAGAGCCGAGCACACCAACGACAAACAACCGCCCTTGAAGAAGCAGAAGACGACGACCAAGAAGAAGAAGAAGCCGTCAGGTCAGCGCCAGCGTGAAGAGCTCACGTTCCTGCGCAGCACGGTGGCAGAGCTCAAGAACAAGCTCTTCACACTCAAGCACGAAACTCGAATGGCACTCTGTGCAAACGCAGGGGACTTGCCGACCCCAGCAGCACTCTGGCTGGAGCTCGCCCAGCGCCAGCAGGAGGCGCGCGAGCGCGCCGAAACGGAGAACACAGAGTTGCGAGCCCAGGTCGACGCGCAGATCAAGTTCACCAGGACGCTCGAGCGAGCCATGCAGAAGCGAAAGGTGAGTGGCTGCGAACTCTGTCATATTCCCCCTTGTTCCTAAATATCATAGCTGACCATCTATTTCCCTCCGCTTCATCTACACAGCTGCTGAGCTCGCTCAAGGGCGACCAGCAGCGACGATGCAAGGCGATAGCGGCCGAGGATGCAGAGATCTTCAAGGTTCTGAGAAAGAGTGTGGACGCGCGCACCAGTCGACTCGACGAGATCTTCAGTGCACAAGGGCTCACACAAGACAGTCTGGGTGTCCGGAACGAAGCCAAGAGCACTACGGACGAGGAGAATCGACTACGCATCGACATTGTGAGCTGCAAAGCCGCGCTCTTCGACGTGTCAGCGATGGCCAAGGTCGTCTGGGGTCGCATCGCTCTGGCGGACCTGAGCGCGGACAACTGCGTTGGTCTAATTGTAAGCGTTCCGAGCGGGGTCTTTGCATCCACTATGTAAGCCATAACCTCTGGGATCTAACGAGTTGCGCTATTCTTGCTGATGCTACAGACGGAAGTGGTCGACGACTCACCCGACGTGAAGCTCATCAAGCAGTTGGCTGTCCTCTCAAGTGTTACTGGCACCGGCTCCGACTCGGGCTCCAGATCATCATCCGAATGCGAAGGAGAGGATCGCGTGACAATATCGCGCATCGTGTGTCGCCGCATCGTCGAGGCGTATCGCGTGCGTTTCGTCTGGGAGACACAGACCGAGGCTCGGGGAGCCGTTCTTCGTGGGATGCCTCCCCTGCAGCTCATTGAGAAGGGCTGCGGCCAGGTCTTCGAGAGTACAGTGTCGCTTGATAGCCGCAAGTGCACGATGCTCCAGTCCATCGTGAGCGTGATTCCGAGCCTGCCAAGAGCGTCAAGTGCTGAGCTCTACGCTAGCAGCTACAAGGAGCTCTCGAAGCTGATTATTGCGTCCTTCCAGGAGAACGCTGAGAGCGTGCGCCGCGTGATTGAGAACCAGCTCATGGATCAATTGACCGTGAGATCATCCGTTGAGCATGACGTAGGCGAGACCAAGGGCACACCAATAGGATTCTGAATACATGAAAGAATGAATGCAAAGCCGTCAACTCATTCTTGTTGTGGTGGGACTTTTTGAACGGGAGAGTTGCTGCTTCCCGCCCGCTTTCCGATCAACCGCACGGCTACGATGGACTTTGCCAAGGCCAAGTGGCATGCTGCAGTGCGGGTGGCTTGGAGTTCAGGCAAGGCAGCATCTCGATACCCTCGAATGCAGTGTCAAGGGAGAGAATGGGGCTGACCGAATTTAGAGTAGAACTGGGGTTGCTACTCAGAGGGGCCATTGCCTAATGGACGGAGCGTTCGCTGAAGGTTTCCAGAACCCTCGACCCATCGAATACGAACGAGTGGCGGGCCAACTGGAATGCAGGTTTGCAGTGGCGGTGAGCTCGCCCAGTCCCCTCTGGCTCGGGGTTCTCGAGCTAGAGCCAGCCAAAACGCGATGCGCTGACAAACGACTGAGAATCAGATTCAGATTCATACTCAGCAGATCCTAGCGCATCATTGCGTCCTTCCCGATGAACGCCGTGCGAGATGGAGATCCAACTCATGGGCCGCACACATGACCGACCACCTTTGCAACACATCGCCGCAAAAGAGAATTACATGTACTTACGTTGGAATGTGATCGTGTCAACTCAAGCTGAAAGTTGCTCGGTTGCTTGCGAGAGACGGAGGCAAAACGAAGAGTCCCGCGAGATCGATTAATCCGGGGTTCGCGAGGTCCACTGCTGCTTCTGGCTGGTGTTCATGGAAGATTTTCAGGCGAGAGTGGAGGTGGTGCATTGCATCAGGAAGAACTGAGGGAGGGCTGTGAAGCAGGCGGGTCTTACTGCACATTCGGGCTGGTTTCGGTCGTTTCGACTGGATAGAAGGGAAGGGATTGGAATGAGCGTCTGAGCGTTAGGTAACGAGTTGCAGGCTCGCAAAAAAATCTGCTCTGTTTGATATTCTCCATAGAGAGATATTTATATTATATAACAAGTACATCATGTTCACCGAATATATGAATCAAATGAAGTAGAATTGTGCAGAGATCACAAATATCTAGGGTACGTTTTGACAGGGTATTAGATAACGAAAATTACTTTCACCACGAAAAATTTCACTGAAAGCAGCAGATTGCAAGCGCGGCGTCATCATCACACTCGCTGGTTTTCGTCATTTTTTATGCAACGAAAAGACTGATTTAGTGATCGAAACGCTCCAAATATACTGATACTAGCTCCAGTTGTTTCTAGTAAGTACTCTTTTTATGCATCGATCCAAAAACAAACCTGGAGGAAACGTCAGATCTACTGATATAACAAAAGCCTGATCACTCCATTTTGCACTGTGAATAGCCGCTCGGCGTTCCATTCCTTCCACTTCCTGCGACACGCACAGACGACGTTCGGGTGACACGCATGGCGTAAGAGAAATCCAGCGCCCACGGCTCATTCTCCGCGGTGGCTAGTGAATCGGCCGACAGAGCAAGGCAAACAGGCCAAGCGCAAGTGAGTGAGAGGATCCTCATGGCGGACGACGACCACCAACAGCAGCAGGCGCCGCCGCTGCCTCCACCGTCATATGGGCATGACGCACCTCCACCGTCTGCCGCCGAGGTGCAAGTCCAAGCGGCGGCCATGGCGCCGAACGCCGGCGCCCCCGCCCCTGACCTCGAGAGCATGGACCTCAACATCCTGCGCGAGTGGCTCGACGAGTCGTTCAGCGAGGACGACGCGGACGTCTCGAGTAGCGACGGCGGCAGCGAGTCGCTGCTACACCTGCTCTACCAGCACAACTTCCACCAGCAGCAGGTGGGCAACCTGCACAACCTACACAACCACCCGCAGTACGGCGGCCACGGCGGCGGCTACAGCGATCCAGATGAGATGAAGCACATGATGCCGCCGCGCTCGAGCAGCTCCAAGCGCCCCCGCGCCGCCGAGAAGCGTCAGCGCGGTACTCTAGCCACGCGCGTGGCCAGTTTGAGCGACGGAGAGGACAACAACAACACTGACGACGTGACGGGCAAGAAGCGCGCGTGGCCCAACCAGCGCGAGGAGCTCGTGTACCTGCGCACAAAGGTGTGTACGCTCGAGAACGAGCTACGCGAACTCAAGACGGCCAGCCGCAAGCAGTTCAGCCAGCTCTCGCGCATTACGAGCGCGCCTGACGGCAGCGGCATGGTCGCGTGCAGCACTCCTGGGTCGCTTTGGGAGCAGGTCGCGAACCGCCAGCTCGATGAGAAGGTGCGCGCTGAGGTGGAGAACCGTAAGCTGCGCGGCATGGTCGAGTCCCAGATCCGTCTCGCCAAGAAGCTGCAGCAGTTACTGAGGAAGCGACAGGTACGTGTATACCTAGCTATGTGATGGTGGATTCGTCATGTATATAGGGCTCACCCCTTATGCGTTCTTGTAGATTTGGGAAGGACTGATGGAGAAGAAACCGAATCTTGAGAGCGACATGAAACCTGAGGAGTCCAAGATCTACGCGTTCCTGGCCCAGAAGATCGAGGACCGCCACCCACTCATCGACGCGTTTTTCACGCACCACGGCCTCGCGGGCGCGACGACCGAGACGCGCGACGTGAACGTCAAGTTCAACGACGCGGCTGCCATGGGCCTCGGCGGAGGCGACGGTGCCCCCGGCGGCATGTTCGTGGAGATGAAGGAGGTCAAGATCATGCCGTTCGACTTCCGCGCGGCCAACGTGGCCGTCTGGCGGTGTCTGCGCAACGAGATCATTACAATGCATAACATCTCGGCCACGGTACGTGCATTTATGCGATCTTTCGGTGGGGCTGTTTTTTCCCTACTCCCCCCATATGGCGGCTCATTTCTGACCATCCATTTTCGCTCGAAATGTGTATTTGCTCGATATTTTTTGTCGGATATTCTCCAGTTTGTCGATACGGAGGAAAATGTGCTGCGGGCCAAGGTCGCGCTCAAGATCGACGGCCGCGGCGGCGAGGTGGCGCTCACGATTTGGTCGCTCTGGCGGCGGTACGTCGAAGCCGACCGCATCACCTACTGCGTCGAGTCGCTGGCAATCACCGGTGGGGCCAGCAGCCCCGGGGCGCCGATTATCCAGATCAAGCAGTCAGCCACGGCCATCGTGGGCCAGTATGAGGGCACGAGTGCGCCTGTGGCGTCCATCGTACGCGTGTACGTGAGCACAACGCCGACGATCATCCAGGACGCTTCGGCCCCCGAGGCCGCGGTGCCCGCGGGGGCGTCCGCAATGGAGCGCCACCCGGCTGTGGGAATGCTCACGGACATGCTCATCGGATCATACCACCAGAACGTCGAGGCCATGTACAAGGCCGTGGAAAACCTGCTGTTGGACGAGATGCTCAAGGGCAAAGGCGGCAAGCGTTAGGGCCAAAAGAAGGATGCGGAAGGGAGGGAGGAATGAGAAGACAAAAAGGGGCTGGTGTATATGTATCTAGATATTGTCGACGAGCGGGTGGGTGTTTTCTGTTTTGTGTCCGTATCAGCAGCAGAATGAAGGGATCCAACGAGGCTGGAGTGGGAATTTTGACTCGAAAGCCCACCTTCAACTCGCTATAAAACGAAGCCCAATGAACTTTTTTTCAACAGGAAAGTTTGAGTCTCTTGGGGACCACCGACTCGTGAACAGCGACAGTCGATAGATGGCTCGGCGAAGCTTCCTCCGGTGTGGTAAGTAAGGCGACCCTAGGCTGTGAGCGAAGACGAAGCATCGTGTTTGCATGAGATGAGGCAACACACAGAGTCGTGATTCTTCTAGATCCCGAAAGCGTTTCGAGTAATCCGACGTCGGTGCTTGTTGACGAGCGTGAACGGCAGATAGATGGGTACAGTCGCAATGGGTTCAGAGCTACCCCAGAACGCCCCAGTCGGGAGTTTACAGATTTGATGGCACGCGCTGGCTCAGCCCAAAAGGGCAAAGCATAGGTCATATGCACCACGCCATCTAACAGTGTGCGCTAACAGTGTGCGCTGTCATGGTACTACAGCACACAGGACGCATGAACCCACCAAACTTCGGCTCGATGTCTGGGCTTGAAACGACGCCCAGTTTTCTGAAAGTCGCTCTCGGTAACGTAACACGCGAGTGGTTAGTTAGTTGGTGCAAAGCTGCGACACTAAGGCGATCGTAAACAACCGGAGGCGTCGCGTGACGGGCTCGTGGAATGAACGCGAAGGAACTGCGTGACCGACAATCGCAGCTTCTTCCACAGTTCAAGCTCAAGCCAGCCACAACAGACAGCGAATGCGCTCGGGCTATCGACAGTTGCTTCCAAACGTCAATGCTCTCGCCTGAACGAACGCGAGGGCCGAGCTCAACACCCTTGGTGACGCGTGGCCGCCGGTGAGAAGATACAAACAGCAAGCCACTCCTGGCAGTCGACAGTACTGGTTTCGAGGCTCCTTGTGCGTAGCGGGGCTCCTCCGAGGCGAAGCTAGGAAATCGCAAGCCAGGTAGGTGTCTGTGAATTGATGTTTGTTTTGATTTACAACCCAATCAAACTTCATACGGTACCCACGAAATGGCCCCAGCCCCATTGCCGTTGTGTTCCTGTTTGTGCTGATCCAACAACGCGGCATGCTCTGCTGCAATTGGTTGACTTGCTGGCTATTGTCTCTCGTTCAAACCAAGTTGAAGTGCTGGACTGAAGAAACACACCTCCCAGAATCCGAACTGGATCGAACCAGATACAAAAGCACTCACCTTGCCAGTTAGGCGCGAGCTGCGCGACGTGCGCCGCCTGACCCTTGGCGCTGCTCTTCACGCGCTGCACGACGCGATCGCGCACTAGCTCGTCCGCGGTGCAGCGCACGAGCTTCTCCACGAGCGCACGCGGGACGTCCCCACCGCTCAGCAGCTACGGCATAGCGCGCGGCAGCTCCTCCACCTCGCCCGCGAAGATCGACGCGGCGACGGCCATCATGCTTGAGTTGGCTTTTAGAGCAGATCCCGCATGGCGAAGTTTGTATCGGTTTTGCCGGTGAGCGAGAAGCGAGGCGAGCCGTCGCTTCAACCGAATACACTGGGAATTATATGGCTTACTGAAAAGAGAGAAAGCTCCGATACAAACTGGAGCAATCTTTCCCATTTGAAAAAAAGACACATTTTATCTTGATTGATTCAAGGAGGTGGCGGACAAGACGCAGCGGTGCTTCTACCAGCTCGTGAAGGACGGCATCTTCGGGTACCCATTCGCGAACCTGATGTCTGGTGCCGGTTTCTAATCTTGAAGGTCTTGATAAAGGTCCATCCGTTGTTCATCCTTGTGTGTGGGCAACAGCCTGCGCAGCAGCCTGTATGTGAGCTCTTCCACTGCATGCAAGTTGGGATTAACCTGTACGACGGAGGCAGTAGCAGCACGCGCGAGCGCGAATCGAGACAGAGCAGGCACTGGGGCGCGAATCCGCGATGGCGTACCCCGGTCGACCACAGGCTGGCTCGGGATCAGCTCTGGCATCGCGTCGGACTCTCGCCAAGCCCCCTCAAATCGTCGTCAGCCGTCGCGCACGAACCGAGTCTTGGCGCCTTTGAACACGTAAACCTCCTCCTCATTTTCTCTACACCTGTCGCCACTCCAGTTGAGTAGCCCTGCGTAAGACGACAAGCACACAATCGCAAACACAACTCCACACTCAGCAGATCCAACACAAGAACATATACGCACCCGTGACCATCGTTTTGCCGTCTACGATGAAGAACTTCTTGTGCATCATCCGAGGCGAAAGCCACACATCAACTCCCGCGCGGCGTAGCTCTGGGATCTTGTTGCCTAAGGGCCATGCCGACCTCTCACTTTCTCTCCGGTCGGTTTGAAATCGAAGTCCGGGACCAAGACGCACCTGAAGATCCTTGACTAAGTCAGCAAGCTAGTAGAATGCAAACACCACCAAGGATTAGCATGAAGCCCGCGCACACATCAGAGATCGAATCATGCAAGTACATACACGATCATGAGTCGCCAAGTGCATGCAGATGTCCAGCGTATGCTTGGCACGTCCCAATATCTCGAGCAGGTCGTCCAGCGGCTTCTTCTCCTCTCTGTCGTGCGGGTGAAGATAGTATTCATCCTCACAGCCTTGGTTGTGTGCAACGGCCCGACGCAGCGATCAGAGTGGAAAGCTGATGGTTCTCTGGTAGGATTCCATTTATGGTGGTTGCATCTCCGCATTCATCACGGTGTCAGACTCACCCCCTCCTCCATACTCGTGCTCTGCTTCCTCGCATTATTCCTCCCGTTTGGCAAGGTCAGTATCGGCGGGCTCGCACAGTCGGGAGCGCGCCTTGTCCGAGCAGAGTGAGACACGCCCAACGCATTGGCCACGTGCTGTTTGTCAGTCAGGTCGCATTGCGAGCATGAGGAGGGTTATAGTCGTCATGTCGAAGGTGATGGTGCGATGGGTGCGTCGTGGCATCTCACGCTCTTGCTGCTGTTGTAATACGAAGCTGCTGCTTCAAGAGAAGCAGGCGGCTCTTACCGAAATCAATGGTTACGCACATTTCGACACTATGGCCGCACGTGATCAAGCTGTTTGGTGTCGGTCATGTCGGGAAGTGCTACTATGTGTGCGAGTTTGCTGGCAAAGGTGCTCTGCTGGACTTCCTGAAGCGAGATGGCAGCCAGAGCAGAACGTGGCAAAAGCTGCATGAGATGGCACTCGGTGTGCAGTACTTGCACGAGCAGAACGTCGTGCGCAACGACCTCAAGTGCGACAACTTCCTGGTCAGCGCTGACGAGCGAGCCATGGTCACGGACTTTGGACTGAGCTGCATCCCGAATGCGGCCGAAGTGAGCATCGACGTGAAGAAGCAGGGTGGGATCCAGCGGCAGCCGCCCGAGTACCTGTGTGGCGAACAGTCGACGCTGGCGTCGGACGTGTACGCGCTCGGGATGTGCATCCTAGAGACGCTGACAGAAGGTTCGCCATGGGGCCACACAATGAACGTTGTAGTTCGCTTCCAGGTGCTAAGGAAGTGAAACCTTCCGCTGCGACCTGAGGTCGTGAAGGACGACAACCACGGACGCCTGATCGAGATGATGTGCGCAATGGATCTATCGCAGCGCTTGTGGATGCCACTGGTGACCGAGAAGTTGCATGAGTCCGCGCAGCAATAGGCTAAGGCGGCAGCAGAAGCAGCAGCACGAGCAGAGGATACAGGCGCCCGTGCTGTGCCGGATCGATAACAACCTGGTGCTGATACTGCCCATGAGTTGTAGCGTAGGGTGCTTGATATCTGCCTCGAGGCACCATGAAAATGTTCGTTTTCCGCTGAAGAAATGTCGTCGTGCGATGCATGACATGCTCACCAAAGACGGTGCAACAAGGGGTCGAACTGCCGACCGCTCAACGTCCTACCGGCCACATTTCTATGCGTCTGCGCGCGTTTGCTACACGCAGTGTGGAGCGTATCAACCAAACTGTTTCGCTATCCAACAGAGAGAGAGCGATAGCTGTGGGATGGCGTGGCGGGCGTGAATCCAGCACTTGGCTGCGTCTGTCCGCTTCGCCGCTGAAGAGGAGGAACGGAGTGAGTGACAGAGCAGCCGTTTCTCGTCGTGTTGAACTGTTGTTGTCCACTTTACCACCCACAGACCACCCACCCAGGCCATCCTCATGAATGTTAACGCCGAACAAGAGCCCAGCCATCCGTCTCACATCCGACACAACTGAAACGACAGAGAAGAGCCGATGGTGGATGCCGACAGATCCGCTCGCTTGATTGATTTACTTCCGCCCTTGCAGATCAGACCAGACACGTCCAACCCTACGTGTCCGCTGTCCTCTCTCTCCACTCTCTCGTCCTCGCTCAGGAGAGGAAATTCAACAATAACTGCATGACCGCCGCCAGCCACAACTTGTCCGCCGCTCGAGGACACCGCCCAGCTCGAATCGGTGCACCTCTCTGTGGGATGAGCTGCTGGTTATTCAGTCGCTCTCATCTCCGTGGTGTCGAACTTCCGACTCGAGCACCAAAATGCACCGCCGATGCTTATGGGCTCGTGCCAAACGTCCATGGGGTAATCCTGACTGGCGTTCGCAGTACAGTGCAGTACTTCTACCCAAGACGACGGCGACAGTCCATACAAAGCGGTGCGGGGCCAGAGTCCGATGGCAAATCGATCGGAAATGCACGCTGTCCAGTAGCAGCAGTAGGGTCCCACACATGTTAATCTCGAGTGGTCACCCGCCTGCGTGCGAACCCCGCAACCTGCTCCACCACAAAGCACGAGTCGACTGCGAATTGCACGAAACGCTCCGAAAGAGAGAAAAAGCGAGTCAGAGTGCAACGGCGACGCGTTAGGGTTGCACTGAGGCGAATCAATCAAGTGGGGCCAGCAGTCATAGAGCTTCAGAACTTCAGCTTCTGGTTGATTGAACAAGTCAATCAAATCGCTTGGCCACTTCAGCTGCTATGGGGCAAGGCGGGCCGCACCAGCCAGTTGCCGTCCAAAACAGCACACACAAGTGAGTGAGTGAGCCAGCCAGGCGAGCGAAGCCGTCTTTTCGAAACAAAGACCAAGATCCAAGCCACCCACAAGAAGATCAGCGGCAACCACCTCCTCCTTACTTTCCACTCTCAGTTCTCTCATTCTCCAATTTTCTCCCTTCCGAGCAAGTGGCCAAGAAACACCAGCCAGCTCTACCTTCCTTCCCTCCTCAACGCAAGCAAGCAAGCAACCATGGCGGGAGGCATGGCGATCAATGTGAACGACAACCACCAGTTCGATGACACACCCACAGAGGGAACGCGCACCTACGCCATCATCGTCTGCATCTTCGCGTCGCTGGGCGGACTCTTCTTCGGCTATGACCAGGGCGTGACTGGTGGCGTGCTCGTCATGGACTCCTTCATCAACGACTGGTGCGTCGGCTGGCACGAGCAGACGTACCTCGACTGCAAAGCCAAGGCAACGCTGCTGCCGGACCGCTGGATCGACTACACGCTCTGGTATAACATGACGTACAACATCGGGTGCATCTTCGGCGCGCTGCTGGGCGGCTGGATCGCCGACAAGTTCGGGCGCCGCGTGACGATCTTCAAC